>JAXGGA010007086.1:0-35000 GCA_038373865.1 Uloborus plumipes
GCAGTTTTAAAAGTAAACTCAGAATTAATAACGGGTCAATTTTATCTTTCTCGGTTATCATTCAGAAATAAGAGATATTAAGAAAAATAAATACCTTTGTGCGATTGATGTGAAGTTTTAATCCAACGTTAAAGATGCACAAATATACAGGTATACTGCATATTTGTGCATCTTTAACGTTGGATTAAAAATTCACGTAAGAGATATTACTTATTTGCTATGCACTCATTAGTACGGAATAGAGCGCCAAAGGCGGTAACTTTCTGCTCATTACATATCCATTTGACTTCATTTTATTAGTTGAAGCGCCCCATTACTTTCAGAATTTAAATGGTGTGCTTATTTAGTTTTAAATGCAGTTTTAAAAGTAAACTCAGAATTAATAACGGGTTAATTTTATCTTTCTCGGTTATCATTCAGAAATAAGAGATATTAAGAAAAATAAATACCTTTGTGCGATTGATGTGAAGTTTTAATCCAACGTTAAAGATGCACAAATATACAGGTATACTGCATATTTGTGCATCTTTAACGTTGGATTAAAAATTCACGTAAGAGATATTACTTATTTGCTATGCACTCATTAGTACGGAATAGAGCGCCAAAGGCGGTAACTTTCTGCTCATTACATATCCATTTGACTTCATTTTATTAGTTGAAGCGCCCCATTACTTTCAGAATTTAAATGGTGTGCTTATTTAGTTTTAAATGCAGTTTTAAAAGTAAACTCAGAATTAATAACGGGTCAATTTTATCTTTCTCGGTTATCATTCAGAAATAAGAGATATTAAGAAAAATAAATACCTTTGTGCGATTGATGTGAAGTTTTAATCCAACGTTAAAGATGCACAAATATACAGGTATACTGCATATTTGTGCATCTTTAACGTTGGATTAAAAATTCACGTAAGAGATATTACTTATTTGCTATGCACTCATTAGTACGGAATAGAGCGCCAAAGGCGGTAACTTTCTGCTCATTACATATCCATTTGACTTCATTTTATTAGTTGAAGCGCCCCATTACTTTCAGAATTTAAATGGTGTGCTTATTTAGTTTTAAATGCAGTTTTAAAAGTAAACTCAGAATTAATAACGGGTCAATTTTATCTTTCTCGGTTATCATTCAGAAATAAGAGATATTAAGAAAAATAAATACCTTTGTGCGATTGATGTGAAGTTTTAATCCAACGTTAAAGATGCACAAATATACAGGTATACTGCATATTTGTGCATCTTTAACGTTGGATTAAAAATTCACGTAAGAGATATTACTTATTTGCTATGCACTCATTAGTACGGAATAGAGCGCCAAAGGCGGTAACTTTCTGCTCATTACATATCCATTTGACTTCATTTTATTAGTTGAAGCGCCCCATTACTTTCAGAATTTAAATGGTGTGCTTATTTAGTTTTAAATGCAGTTTTAAAAGTAAACTCAGAATTAATAACGGGTCAATTTTTATCTTTCTCGGTTATCATTCAGAAATAAGAGATATTAAGAAAAATAAATACCTTTGTGCGATTGATGTGAAGTTTTAATCCAACGTTAAAGATGCACAAATATACAGGTATACTGCATATTTGAGCATCTTTAACGTTGGATTAAAAATTCACGTAAGAGATATTACTTATTTGCTATGCACTCATTAGTACGGAATAGAGCGCCAAAGGCGGTAACTTTCTGCTCATTACATATCCATTTGACTTCATTTTATTAGTTGAAGCGCCCCATTACTTTCAGAATTTAAATGGTGTGCTTATTTAGTTTTAAATGCAGTTTTAAAAGTAAACTCAGAATTAATAACGGGTCAATTTTATCTTTCTTGGTTATCATTCAGAAATAAGAGATATTAAGAAAAATAAATACCTTTGTGCGATTGATGTGAAGTTTTAATCCAACGTTAAAGATGCACAAATATACAGGTATACTGCATATTTGTGCATCTTTAACGTTGGATTAAAAATTCACGTAAGAGTATTACTTATTTGCTATGCACTCATTAGTACGGAATAGAGCGCCAAAGGCGGTAACTTTCTGCTCATTACATATCCATTTGACTTCATTTTATTAGTTGAAGCGCCCCATTACTTTCAGAATTTAAATGGTGTGCTTATTTAGTTTTAAATGCAGTTTAAAAGGTAAACTCAGAATTAATAACGGGTCAATTTTATCTTTCTTCGGTTATCATTCAGAAATAAGAGATATTAAGAAAAATAAATACCTTTGTGCGATTGATGTGAAGTTTTAATCCAACGTTAAAGATGCACAAATATACAGGTATACTGCATATTTGTGCATCTTTAACGTTGGATTAAAAATTCACGTAAGAGATATTACTTATTTGCTATGCACTCATTAGTACGGAATAGGGCGCCAAAGGCGGTAACTTTCTGCTCATTACATATCCATTTGACTTCATTTTATTAGTTGAACCACCCCATTGCTTTCAGAATTTAAATGGTGTGCTTATTTAGTTTTAAATGCAGTTTTAAAAGTAAACTCAGAATTAATAACGGGTCAATTTTATCTTTCTCGGTTATCATTCAGAAATAAGAGATATTAAGAAAAATAAATACCTTTGTGCGATTGATGTGAAGTTTTAATCCAACGTTAAAGATGCACAAATATACAGGTATACTGCATATTTGTGCATCTTTAACGTTGGATTAAAAATTCACATAAGAGTTATCACTTTATCGTATACCACATGTACTTTCTAACATTACGTTCTTTCCTCAGTCGGCTTTGGCTGCAAGTATGTTAAGCATGATATAAAAAGTTAAAAAAAAAAAAAAAAGAAAAAACAACACTCCAAAGTTTTTTTTTTACATTGATATAATATTTGAATGGTTTTCAAATTACAAAAATCTTAGAATAGTTGTTGCTCGAATTATCTACAACTGTTAAGTTATAATTATTTTTTTCCGCAATTGTTAAAAATTGTTCTTCTTTATTTCAATGGCAATAAGTTCTCTGACAAAAAATAGTAAAAACCGTTTTATAAATATGTCACACCATTGCTTACTTTCTATTACTACGTAATATATTTTGTTTTTGTGCAAAATACTCATTACAAATGGTATATTCAATTTTCTCAAACATTAGTGTCCCGGGTAGCACAAATAACCTTTAAAAGTTTTTAAGCGGTTGTTACAACGTTAATAACCATTTTACAACCTTTAAAAAACGAAGTGTGCTACTTGGGGTAAGGGAGAAATTACTTAAAGCTGAGATGTTTTTTTCTTTTTTTTTAATACAGGGCTTTTCATTAAATAAGAACTTTCTTCGTACACATGACAAACGACAAAGCTGCCGTTTCACGGTTCCAGTTATCTTAGGAATTCAATTTCACTCTGTTTAAAATAAAAACGTATTACTTAAGATTTAAAATTGAAATGGTTTCTTATGAAAAATAATGATCTTTTTTTGCCATTTGTTATTTAACGCGTCTCTTAGGAAAATGATATTTAGTTAATTTTACGTCTGTTTAATTTAAGAGAGGTTCTATGTGATTCAAAATATACAGGGTGTCCACTAGGGATGCACCGATTAATCGGCAGTACCGATTAATCGGCCATAATCGGCCACTTTGCCGATTATTGATAATCGGCAAAATTGGGCCGATTAATCGGCGGAAAAAATATTTTTTAAATATTATTTTTTAAAGTTAACCATTACTAAGAAATTATGACGAATAATTTTATTAACAGTAATAATAATCCTCATCGTTGATGTAAAGTTTTTAACACATTAATTCTCCTATTTTGAATAAAAATACACATACTTAATGTAGCAACATTTTTCATGCGTCGATACTTTTCTCCTTGCTTTTAGATAATCTTCAATTTTCACAAAGAATAAAAGTCTTGAATTACATAGCTACTAATAATTGAAAAATTGAAACTGAAAGAACTTCAAAATTGGATTCCTCACCACACACTTTTTTTTTTTGAATTTTCATGTCTAGTTTACATAATTAGCAATGTGGTAATGCAATATTATTGACAATAATATGAAAATTAGTTCAATGAAATTTGATAAAATTTTGAAATTATTTTAGGAAAATTAGGAAAATGGAAGAAAAAATGAGGAACTATTTCAAAAGTTAGAATTGTAAAAAAAAAAACGAAGAAAAAAGTGTAACGGTGAAATTGGTAGTACTGAAAACAACCATTTTAATCATTTATCGGCTTGACCGATTAATCGGCCGATTATCAACTGCCGATTAATCGGTAATCGGTAATCGGCCAATTTGCTTATCGGTGCATCCCTAGTGTCCACTCCAATCGTGGACCAATAGCTAATTTCTAAACCGTTAGAGATAAGCATATAGTTTATTTGGGAAAAAATCTCCAAATTATGAAAGGATTTTTGTGTCTATTCAATGTTTTTCAAAAAATCAAATTTTGAAAGAGTTACGAAATTTAAATTTTTATACAGCCCCCCAGTCCTATCAATCATATTTAGTAAAACATTCTTGACACTGTAACGTTTAAAACTAAAAAAAAATCACTCTTTTATGACAAAAATTGACCGAGTTATGACGTTTTGAAAAATCAAGATTTTGAAGGATTTCGCATACGGTCCCTTAAGCGAGATCTCGATGACGTCATGAAACAATGCAAAATCTTGATTTTTCAAAACGTCATAACTCGGTCAATTTTTGTGGTGGAAGAGTGATTTTTTTTTAGTTTTAAACGTTACAGTGTCAAGAATGTTTTACTAAATATGACTGATAGGACTGGGGGGCTGTATAAAAATTTAAATTTCGTAACTCTTTCAAAATTTGATTTTTTGAAAAACATTGAATAGACCCAAAATTCCTTTCATAATTTGGAGATTTTTTCCCAAATAAACTATATGCTTATCTCTGACGGTTTAGAAATTAGCTATTGGTCCACGATTGGAGTGGACACCCTGTATATCTATATATAGTCTCGTTGTCAATATAAGTTATTTGTATAAACGAAGATTTTTAATAGAACTGTTGGAATTTAGTTTTTGATGTTTTGATGCTTTAAAATGTAAACGAACCTTTAAACAAACCCCAATCGGAATTGCAATACCTACATATTTTGCATTGAGTTGGTATTTGTAGAGTATTCATTACACGAGTATTTAAAAGAAACACATAAAAAAACTAAAGCAGTTTACAATCACTTAGAAAACCCGAGTATTTCGTAACAGACGCGTACAATGCAAATACGTACTTTATTTATTTACAATAGGTACAAAGTTAAATATGAATGTTGTTTTTACAGTATAATACAGCTGACTTTATGGTAATTAACTGTAAACAATTGCTAATTTTACGGTAATAAACTGTAAAATTGCTTTTTACACTAATAAACTGTAAAACGAATTATTTAACAGTTCATTACCGTGCGTTTTACAGTTTTCTGTAATATCTGCTGTGAGTATTATACTGTTGGTTTTGCAATATAATACCGATAAATTTTACAGTACGAAACTGTAAAATGGTTAGTTTTACAGTTTATCACTGTACATTTTACAGATTTAAATTGGAGCCTTGGTTGCCAGTATTATACTGTCAACACAACAGTTCTTTTTGCAGTGTAGCAGACTATCCAAAACGTTTTTGACCTTCCTTTAGGTTTTATCACGGTAGGTGATCGCAGTATTGTTTTAATTTCGGGTTTTGACATCAAACCTGCGGTTTAATATGTATCCACTGGCATCGCAAAGAATATGGACGAACAACAAAGATAATACAAATTATTTTATTGACTAAGCCCGGTCATTCATATTGCACTCTTCCCATTTTGATACAATAATTTAGCTGTTATGTATACTGGATAAACTCACAGTATTTTGGTAGTTTAGAAAGTATTTTTTTTTTTCAGAAAACATGTGAAAGTTTTAATAGATGAAGAAACACATCTTTGGATTTCTGAAAAATGATTTATAGTTTTCAAGACGTCATGTATCAAAGGTGCGTGTTGCTGTAGTCTTAAGAAACGGCGAAAAAACAACTTTTAACCGTTAAAACAAAAAGTGACAAAAAACACGTTCTGTTGTTTTTTAGACGTAACACAAGAGAGATTATGATAAAAGTCAGGTAATAGATTTGTTCTCGTTACAGTATTTTAGAAGTAAAATTAATTTGGAGGATTTAAAATGATATTAAAATGGATTTGTTCCTTTGTGGACAATATCTTTTCAAAGAATGCCATGCTAGATATTTTGAAAAAAAAAAGTGGTGGGGAACAAAACAAATGGAAGCTTAAATTATTTGTTGTGAATCCATACATATGAAAGAATCAGTGCTATATTTTTAAGATAGATTGTTGAGTTGCGTCGCATAAGATACCAAATTTAAGTTTGACGATAACAATAAATAAATAAATGTAAAATAAATACAAAAAGAAAATAAAAGAAATCGTGTTATTAAATATAATGAACACCAAGATTAGAACACCTAAGTTTCTAAAACTTTGCAATTGTGAATTAAAGTTTTATTCTTAAAGCAAATAACTTCTTTCAACTTCTTATATCAGTTACATTAGGCGTAGGCATCCTCTTGTTCGTTGTAAAATGTACTTAGTTTATAGATTCTAACTTTCTTTTTTACGTTTTTCTTACAAAGTAATGTAAGTATTGTACCCACGGTTAATTTTATATTTTAATCCTAAATCTAAAATGGCATTTAAATCACTTTTAAATACTTTATTTTTTTAATTATTTATTTCTCATAATTCTAGTACAATTACCAAAGAAAAAAAAAACGTCATCCGCAAAACTTAACAAGTTTGGTCGTAACGTTTGTACGTACTTCCATGCATTATACTCTCCGTTATGTATATCTTAGCTTAAAAAAATCGTATTGATTGGTTTTGGGCCATAGTTCAGAGATCTGTACTGAAATATAGACATCAGTGCTTACTTCGACAAAGTAAATAAATAAATAAAAATGCAGTTATCCGTACAAGATCAACATTTCGCGAATACACTGTTTAAAACGTAATTGAAATCACAAAGTAAAAATATTTAGGTCCATAAAATCCTATTTAATTAATATTTTAAGGCAAAAAAATAATAATAAAAATTGTGCTAATTCGCAGTGCGATTGATATTAATAATCAAGTTAAATCTGCACGAATTTTAAACTGTATAAGATCTGTATTCAGACTTGTGTTTAAACCAGTCCGAGAGACCATGCTGTATAAGGATATCATAAACAGTCTCTTCATAATTTAATGATTGCTCCACAGATATGCCCGGAGAATAAATAATAGTCATGCATGAACAAACAATAGAATTATTTAACATTTAGATTAAAACTTAGCAAAAGATGTGAAATGCATGTACCGCTAGCAAAACACATTACAGCAGCTCCAAATGAACTAATTTATTTTAATTTGTACACAAAAAAAGATTTTTTTGAGCATTAACAATACTACATTATATTACCTGAACTTTACCCCTTCTAATTGTATTGAATAACTGTGAACATTAATGTTTTTTCCCACTGTAATACTCTAAACATTTCGGGAATTAATTTTTCCTGCCAGGAAAGAGCTGATATAAAAAATGAGCCTTTCAAAATAAATAAAAGAAATGGCTTTCTGTGTCCAATCATTCAACGTCAATGAGTTTTTTTGGACAGAGAAAGAATGGAAAGATTTCAATTACGTGTAAAAATGTGTGACATTTATTTGCTAGTTCGTCCTATAAACGTCAAACAAAATTTACGAAGATAAGTTGTAATAGCAATGTAATTTTAAGCTGTATGGAGCTAAGATTTTCGCAACAGATTTTCAATTCTATGCTTTTTAACTCTAAATCAAAGTAAATATTTCTATTTTTTATGCTATATGTCTTTTCAAAGATGCAAAATCTCAAACGGTAGAGAAATTAAAACTTTTTTTTTAGCAAACCGTTAGAATAAATACTTTAATTTGTACTACCTTTATTTTTGTCAAAACTACGATTTATAGAAAAATATGCTACCTTAATTGGTGTATAAACGCATCTGTTTAAAAGGGTTGGGTAACATTTGTTTCTTCTAAAGAAATAAAGATTTATGAGTTTAAAAAATATGCTCCACTTCTTTTTACTTCACAGCAAAAGACGACTTTGTTAGCTAGATTCACCACAATAAAATTATATTCATCTTTATAAACGTATATACATATCCAAGTAAGACTGATGTTTTACAATACAGTAATATATTACACAGGTCTACAAAAAAAAATTTTTTTTGGTGCCTAGGATTTTTGAGCAGATTTTAACTACATTTTCATTGCTAAATCTGAATATGCAAGCAGTTTTTCTGCATCAGCTCTAGATTTTTAGATAAATTCACTTATCTGTCAATGCTTTTTTCTATGTAATAAGCTCAAGTATGAGTGTTATAAAATTTATACAGGGACATATTCTTGTATATTTTCCTTATTGTCTGTCTTATTTTGAAACCAATTAAATTTAAAATAATAATATTTATGAAAAAGCTAATTATTATTTAAAAAAATAACTATTATTTTAATTTATCTATATGTATAAAAATGAATATATGTATATTTGTTTGTTCCTTAAACAAATCCACAGTTTTCATCGGATTTTCATCAAACTTGGCACAGAGGTTCCTTGGTGCACTAGAATTCACATAGGTGGGGTTTTTAAATTTTTAAAAACTCCAAAAAGCTCAAAATTCAAATTTTTCGTCTCAAAATGGCCATTTTCTTTCAATTTTGAATAGATAGAGTAATAGAGCCTTTAAGAATACAAATTGAAAACACTTAACACATTTAAATACGAGTATTTTCCGACAAAGATTACGATTAACAATGAATTATCAATTCAAGGCTCACCTTTTTCATTTTAGCATGAAATAAGTTAAAAACAATTACTGTTACAATTATTTGCATTCAACACTATTTGAACCACTATGTTGTATTAATAAGCACCTGGGCAACGCCGGGTAATAACCCTAGTTTATTATAAAAAGAAGACTAACAATATAAGATATATAACTGACTGGTTGACCTTGGTTGTTCCTTGTTTCTTGTGCATCTGGGATAGCAGAGACAAAACGCAACACTGGGTTAGAAAAGAGTGGCCTAGGACAGCAAACATGGATGCTGAGGAAAAGAATATCATCAATGATCCTTTAGTTCCAAGAGAGAAAATCATCTTTCCAGCACTGCATATTAAGCTGGGTCTAATGAAGCAGTTTGTAAAGGTTCTTGATAAGAATGGATCATGCTTTGCATATATAAGGGTAAAAATGCTTCTACTGAGTATGGAAAAAATTAAAGCAGAAATATTTGATGGCCCACAAATAAGACAGCTGATTAAAGTTCCTGGCTTTATAAATTCAATGATTGAGATTGAACAAAAAGCCTGGAATTCATTTGTTTCAGTTGTCCAAAATTTTCTAGGTAAACATAAAGCTGAAAGCTATGTTGAATTAGTCAATGAGATGCTGAATAATTTCAGATCACTTGGGTGTAAGATGAGCAGAAAGGTTCACTATTTACACAACCACTTAGACCGTTTTCCTGATAATTTAGGAGACCTTAGTATGGTGAAAGATTTCACCAAGATATAAAATGCATGGGGGATCGCTATCGAGGAAGATGGGATACTCACTTGATAGCAAATTACTGCTGAATTTTAAGACGCGGAATTGTTCTAAAATACGTTCAAAAATGTCACGCAAAAGAAGTTTCTGAATTGTTCAGTGAGTAACTGGTTTAAATGATGACTTTTTCTGTTTTCTTTTGTATATAATAAATAATATCTGTGTAATATAATAAAAATTAATTGTTTTCTTTGTTTTTTTTTAAACCATGGTTTTTCTTTTCAAATAGTGTTATGTACAATTCATTAAATGTTAATATCTTAAAAATTCGAGCTGATAGGCAAAAACTAATAGCATATTTGAATTCGGGGCGTCGAATTCATAAGAAATCAACTCCAAAATCTTCGGCACCAAAACCACTGTTGACCAGTGTTATTCATTGCAACAGATTATACTAAACAATAAACTTTCTTGTGCAGTAAAGTGATGTAACGCATTGAATTTTCACGAAAATTAGTCGGAGACATTGCTAATATTTTTGAGTACTTTTAATACTGGTTTTGGGGGGAAGAAAAAACGCACCATACACTTTAGATTTGAGGAGTAACTATTTTTTTTCTCGAAATGGCAAAAAATGTTGAGTTGCCTTTTCTTTTCAAATGAGTAAGTCTCTCAACTAAATCGAATTCAAAACTTATTCAAAGCAAAAACCATTTATTTATTTTATCAGGGTGATTACTATCATTATTTTTGCGAATGTAATTATTGCCTCCATTCGACTAACCGTATATTGTTATGAAGAGAGAAAAAGACAAATTTCCCATTTTGAAGATTTAGCATTAATTGTAGTTGTGCAGCATTATCCCTTTAGCGTATGCTTTCCGTTTTTAGTATTTTGCTTTATTTTCTCATTGGTGCATAATACAGCGTGTATTCAGGAAAAATATGTGAAGCTATTTCATAGTAAAAGTACGGTTTTTATTGCATTTATTAGCAGGTCGAACAATACGTAATCATATGGAGCATTGTGTGAACAGGCGACTTTTTAAAACATTCGGAGACCGAGTACGGGATTTGGTTATTTTATTCCTCAAATTGCTGTACGAATGTGCATTCGCAGAAATCTACGCTGTTTTCTTAAGAATTTTTTCTCTCCTATAGTCAAAAATAGTTTGCAGACTTAATCGAGAAACTGCGACGCTCGTCGCATCGTCGCGCTTTTTTTTTTCTTTTTACCGAGTCCCCGAGTATTTTTCATAAAATACTCTTTCGATGAAAATTAAAAATTGAGAGAAACTTCATGCAATAATAGTGAACAAAAATAAAAGAAAGAAGAAAAACGGTATCAAGTTGCGTATTAACAGGTACAGGTATTGGCAATAATTATCCTAACCTCTCTGAGTTAATAAACTGATCAAATATTGGAAATTTGTTGAGGCTTTGAGTTTGTTTTGGATCACATAGACATGATTGTCTTTCAATTTACATTTTTTTATTTATTGGATTTTTTGGCAGCTTATTATTTTCTGTTTTTTTTTCTTGATTGAATTATGTTATAAATTTCAGTACTTGGCATCATTTTGTCTCGTTTGTTTTGTTAGTCTGCAGTTTTTACTTTTTAAACTGTCTCTGTGTTGCTTTTCTAGGGTGATTTTTTATCCTATAGCTTACATTTCGTCGCATTGAAAAAGGAGTTCCTTGTAACTTCAAAACACGAGTATGCTGACATTTTCAAGTTTTGTGCAATAAAACGTTGATTACTCTTAGTTTACTTTTCAAACACGTATTTATTCCATTTTTAAAGGAGTTTAGTCGACAATGCAGCATGATGAAGTGAATTTATATAATTTGTGACTGGTATTTTTGATGTGTCATGCGTCGCAGAAAGTTTCGGAAGAAAGAAAATCTGAGTGTTAATGAGTTTTAGGAATTTGAACTGGAAATGCAATAATTTTTTCAACTGGAAATGCAAAACGAATTGAATCCTATGAAACAAGTTGAACAATCTGCAATTCAGTAGCGCATAGATAGTCATTGACGATAATGATCAACCACGTTAGTAAAATAATGTTTCAAATTTTTAAAGTAATTGAAAAAGTCTTTTAAACATGACCTTACATTTTCAAAAATCTTCCATTGATTTTCCTTACATACCTCTGTTTTCTTTTATAGATTAACGCGACCCTGAAAAACAAAACCGTTAAACCCATACACGTCCAAATAAGTCAGGAGAAAAACAATCTACTGACATGGGAACATACATAAACTATTATTCCGAATAAACAAAAACCATTAGCAACGACACACACAATGACACTCAATACAGTTCTTTGAAAGCACATTTGTTATATTTCTCCGTGCTTAGCCACACTCAATGCAGACCTACGCCTTCCACAAATATAAACTGTACTTAGCGTAACTAAAAAATTCCATTATCGTGAGTCTTTGGCATCGAAAACGCAATTCTCTTTTCTTATTAAAAGCCAGTGGCACAATTCACTACTTTTCGCACGAGAGGTTGGGTTTAAGGAGAGTATTTATTCCGCGGTTCAAACAAAATTTTGTTTTTGTTGTTTGGCAGACATCTTGAGTATTGTTTAGTTACCGCTAAAAGTGCATATATTTGACGTCGTAAAAAGAGTACGAACCACGAAAGAGGATTGTAACACGAAATGCAATAATACCCGAAGCGAGATAACACAAGTAAGTTAATAAGAATACGTGTGACTTGCACGTTTGCTGTAAGTTTTATCGTCGAATCAGCAAGACACGCTTGAAGTTTGATTAAATATATTGAAAGATATATTTCGGATGAAAAGAAATGGTATTTTGTGTTGTTGTAGTGAAAAGTTTTATGTTGCGTCGTTTCTCGCAATTCAAAGTTGCGATTTCTTCATAGAAAAATTTAAGAAGGCGGAATGTTACGCTTTTTTATTAATTATCCTTTTATCTAACCCTTGATATCTTCCGCCCATTTTTGAGCCCAATTCCACTCTATGACAATTTTTCGATCTTGTATTCTGAGAATTTAGCAGTTACTGGTATTGTAGGAAAATTTTGAATTTGAGTATGGTTTTTAAAATAGCAGGTAGTCATTTGGTGACCAGATTTTTTTGCTCAAATTTTCGCGTAAAATAAAAGAAAAAGAAAACAGCTAGATGGTTTAAATTGGAAAAATAGATTATTCTTTGCGCGTTAACATTTTATTCGTTACCTTTTAATTATTTGTTTCACTCAGTTATATTAATTCAGTTTTTAGTTACATACTTGTACTGACCGCGCTCTGGTAATGTTTGAAAAAAAAAAAAAAGGAAGGAAGAGAGAAAAAAAAAAAAGAACCAAAAACCCAGGTCGTCATTTCGAATTTTTCTACAAGTGGGGGGGGGGGGGGGGGGTATAAACCCAATGTAAACTATACTTAAAAACAGCAAAACTCACTTACACATACATGTAAATATATTGATTTCCCAAAGTCAGGGGAATGAAGCAATTGAACCCCTTGACCGCTCGAAACAATGATAATGTATAAACCGCTTCACCCTACAAATGAAGTCAATCAGTCCTTCAAATAAGAAAAAACACTGTTTACTTTTTCTAACACGGCAAAAGTATATTAAGCTTTTTTCATGCTATATGTTTAGAACCATATGTAGCATACATTTTCTGCACGAATTATTTTTTATAATTTTAACCGTTTCTTGTTGTGAACTTTTGAAAAACAGTCGCTTGATTTCATTGACATCCTTTATTGTGATTAAAATCGTTTTAATCCTTCTTGTGCATTTTTTCTTCTTTTGCTCCTCCCCTCCCCTTGCTACCTTTTTTACGCATGTTTATTATGCTTTCTTCAGCCCCAATCTACGTGAAAGATTAAAATCGGCATTTAAAGGAAAGATTTTAGTGTGACAAGTTTCTTGAGCACACATCTTGAACTCATAGTGTCTACCTTATCTGACTTCGTTATGTTTATGTCAATGCACTAGTTTTACATTAAAGCAAGTGTCAAAGTTTACTTTGCAAAAAAACGAGGAGCTTTCAGATTTGGTAACCAAAAACTTACTGCATTGCGTGGGTCCAGAGTTGAAAATGTTTATTATATTAGTAGATATCATACGTCATGTCAATGAAAAAAAAATGTCTTAATTTTGGCTAAAATAATATTTTCTGACTTCCTCATGTAATATGCGTGCACATAATTCCAAAAGAAAAACAATGCCAAACCTGAAAACTTGAACCCCATCCAAAAATAGATTACATTTTGCCTTCAGCAATCAGTAGCAACATACTTTCTTTTGAAATATACATAGTTAAGCTTAAAAAAAATCACATTTATCATAAGTAATTCTTGTTACGGAATATATTGCTGTTTGAAGCTTTGAAATTTAGCCAAATAGAGCAATAGATAAATCGTTGAAATGTAACACATATTACATGCAAGTTATCTAACTTCAACTTAACAAATCGTATTTTTGGACATTTCAAATTATAAGAACAGTATTTATCTTTTATTTCCAATTTTGTCTGATTACTGAACATTCTTTTTCAGATTTACCGACCATTTCATGCAGTACAGATATAATTCATGATGATTCCGTAATTTATTTATGTTCCGACATTGCTTTATTTAAATATAACTTTTGCACACTCACAAGTTGCTGACTTATATGCATTTCAACTTAAGAACTTGCTTCAAAATGTGTTAAGCTGATTTTTTTCCATTTTTGAAAAACGATATTTTATTATGCAAAATATAATATTGAAAGTAAGGAAAATATGCGTTTCGCAGTAATCACTAGATGATGGTAACATTAAATTAAATGGTTGATTAAATTCTGACAGTACAGTTATGTATAAATATAAGCAAAAAAATGACCTACTCCCTTTCGAAATAAAACTACGCGCTTTTGGGAACAAACAAATGGCGAAATGAAAAAACTTTCTACTTCTAGTTGAAATTAAGTTTTTTTCCGCGTAAATACAGCATTATTATTAGATAAACAATTTTGGAAAGTAGTTAGTTACCACAAATATTCGTTAACCAATTATATTTCCTCGCTTTTATTAGTTTCACTTGCGTAAAGCGTAAGCTATATTGTTGGATAAAGACTTAATATAAAAAAATAATGCAAGTTCCCAAAGCTTTTTTTTTTCGGGTTTTTTTTAACTTTTTATTTCACGGGATAATGTGTTTTTCTAGTGGGTGCTTATGAAAAAAGATAAGTTATTTCAGGGAAAACTGACTGGTACACTGTTAAAAATTTTCCTGAAATTTTAAGTTAAAAGTTACTGGCATCCACGTTGCCAGTAACTTTTAGCGTAAAATATTTTTTAATTTAAATTATACGGAAGAGAAAACGAGAATTAAAAAGCGCGAGATACGAACGAAAAGGATCTAACCCGGGACCCAATTTTTTCACACTGCTATACTATCCACGGTACCAGAGGAGACACGCATCAGGAGAACGGAAATAGGGTGTTATCTGCATTTCACAGAAAGTCACGTGGTGATCAATTGGTGCTGCAACTCACAATTTTTTTATCGGTACAATTCACTATAAAAATTTTCTGTTCGATAAACGCTACATTTTACAGTAACATTTAATATAAAAGGTTCCTGAATTTTTAACAGTGTAACATTTGACATTGACTTAATTGCTTTTTGCAAAAAACTTACTTATGACTTAAGTCTTTTCGGAAAACAAAACACGAATTTCATCATTCATTGAAAATACGACTGAGCTCCTTTTCGAATATCTAATTCCTGTAAACGTATTGAAAGACATGTAGGGTGAGTTCTGGTAAGTGCGTACCCTTTTTTGCAAAGTTCATGTTCTCAGGGATGCTGCTCTGTTGAAAAATCTTGTACACTCACAATTTTTTTTTAGTTTTCTTTCCAGATCCTTTACTAAGATTTTCAAGCATATAATATGTCAAATAAACCATAAGCATAAGTTTTGTGACCTGGTTTATGACACCTATTCTAAGGTACGCACTTTCCCTACGTAGCGGGGTAAGTGCGTCCACCTTAAATTATGTGAATATGAGCAGTAAAAAACTTCTGGCACATATTAAATATGTTAGGTAGTTGCCTTGGGATAATTCATAATACTAGAGATCAGCACTTGCTTGCATGGATGAAACGCAATCAGTGATATTCCACGCGTCTTGCGAACAACTGTGATTTGAAGATTGAGAGAGTTGTGTTTGTGATTATTCCTCTGTCCTTTTAATAAGACCAAGTGAGCAAATGTAAGTTGTTTTTATTTAGTAATAATCACTCATAGTCTACATAGTTTAATTTGGTTAAATACATTAATCAGTCTGTGTTTAAGCCAGGGTTCGCACTTACCCCTTCTTAAATGTAAGATGAGACATGTGCGTCCAATAGCTTTGTTGTAAGTGCGTACCCCTGTGATTTTCTTTAATTCTATTTGTATGGTGGATCGTTAGGTGACCTGAGTGAACAATTCGTTTTTTTCTTTTTTTTTTTGAATAAATACGGTTTTAAAATATTTTTCCTATTAGACCCAGCAGCAGTAAGAAATTCACAAAATAAAGAGCAAAATAAAGAGAATAATTGATCATGATGTGATACTTGTACTTTTTTTTTTCTTGTACATTCAAATAGTTTTTCACAAGGTGTTCTTTAATTTTCTTAAATATAATTTATTCATTACTCCACCTTCGTTTTTTGAATCAGTTGGTTCCTTATTTAGTGTTTCACTTAATTTCATTGCTTCATTTGTCATTCTGGTTTAAATTAAGTATAGCTCATGATCGCTATTTTCAACGAAAAATTTGCTAACTCATATCTAAAAGCCAATATATTTCAGAGGTAATGAATAAAATTGAAATATTATGCCGCATTCAATGTTAATATAAATACTTGATGGAAATGACGTCGGATTTATAATCGGTTTATAAAAGAGTTATAAGCAAAATTAAAGGTGAATTACGAGAATCGGATTTTCCACGTAATGGTACACACTTGCCTCATCATGATGGTACGCACTTGCTCCGCATAATAGTACGCATATGCCTCATGATAGTGGTACGCACTTGCCCCATCATAATGGTACGCACTTACCCCCACCTTACTTTAAAGAAAGGGAAAGTGCGTACCGTCATATAAACAAATTTTAGTTTGAGTATTTGATCAAAATACCCCATGTGTGTTATTAGTAGCTATTACTTAAAAGAAACAACTTGCATTTCTTGACTTCATTTGCTTGGTATGACTACAAGAGAAACTGAAACAAAACCTTCTCAATCTTTACTTAAGAGTTTTTTTGAAGACATTTAAGTTATCCCTGATTGTGTTTCGTCTATTGAATCCAGGCCTGAATTCTACCTATTGAAATTATCATTAGACAGTTATCTAACATAGTCGATGTGTTGCAGAAGTAATTTCAAGACAGTGTTCTTATAATTCCCAGTGGACGCACTTACCCCGTGGACGCACTTACCAGAACTCACCCTACTACTATCTTTTCCATCAAAATGTCCATTTTTTTAAATTTTGATTTGTTTTCTTTTGGAAACAAGCTCTTTAATTACTGCCTCATTGATTTATGCTTTGGACACCTACTAACTGCCTTAAACCGGTCAAATATAAGTAGTTTTGATTGGTTTGTTTCGACTTTCTCTTTTTTTTTTTCAATAATACCATAAATAGTAACAGCGTTCTTTTAATACACATTAAAAAGGTCGTAATCTTCTGGTATATATTAACATCTAAATTCATTCTGTGTTAAAGCAGAAAAATGAAGTTACACACACGTGGAATAATCCACTGTTTCTCTAGAATTTAACAGTGGAATGTGTGTGTTGCTTAGTTAATAATCAGTATACAGAAAAGGAGGAAGAGACAGGTCATGGCACAGACATTAAAATTGTTGAAAAGTGTGACTTTAGGAGCAAATTTTTATTTGGTGAGGGGACTTGCTCGCTGTGGGGGATCGTTTGATGTTAGGGTGGAGGGCACCGCTGCAGGATTTGCAGTCCCGTCATTTCGAATTTATCCAGGGGAGGGGGGGAGTCAAAGGGTATAAACTCAATGAGAGAAAATTCTTTTGCAAAATATTAAAACCTCGTCCACTTACAGATGAGGTACAAAATAATACGAAATACCCGTGAAAAAGTATGCTTTCAAAAGCAGTCACGTGCGTGGCATGCGTTTATCAAACTGTCTGTGATAAATTGAAATGTCAGACCTGTCAGAGCTCCAAAAAATCATGATTATTAGTGCGCGTTTAAATGGAGCATCGGTTATGGAAACAGCAAATATTTTGGGGTTTGCAAGCAGCACACTATCTGCTGTTATGTTAACATACACGAATGATGGTAAGACGACGTCTTTAAAGCACAGCAGTATCAGAAAGTCAAATCTTTCTGATAACTATACACTGGTTTTGAAGCTCACAGCAGCCAGAAATCACCAGCAATTGGTATCCAAAGATAACACCAGAAATGAGCAGTCATCTCCAGAATCACGTTTCAACAAAAATTGTCAAAACGGAACTTCATGCAGCAAACATTTAAGGCAGGATGATAATTCGTAAACATTTGATGTCAGCAACTTATGCTTTCGAGGGGCGCCAATGGTGCAGAGATGACAAAAACTGGTCCCCACAGCAGTGGCAATAGGTAATATGGTCAGATGAACCGTCATTCAGCCTATTTCAGACAACCGTAAGCGTTCAAGTCTGCAGAACGCTTGGATAGAAGCGTTTCATCCTGATTGCCACTTGCCGACTGTAAAGAATGGGGGTGGCTCCCTCGTGGTTTGGGGTGCGATATCTTGGTGCCGTTTTAGACTACTTGTTTACTTGTTATAATGCATAGGAGTATCAAATGCAATCACTATTTAAGCATTCTAGGAGATCATATGCATCCTTTTGTCCAGACAGTACTTCCTAGCGAATGACCCCCTTTTTTAAGTTGAAAACTCCCCTACACTGTTAAAAGTGATGTGCTTAAAAATGAGACAATTTGGTGACTTATTTTTTCCAAGTTAATTGGTCTTGAATTCAAGTCTCCGAAAAATTCAAATTTTAGACGGTCCTGTTACTCAAATGTTCCACAAATACAGGAAGGAAAATATTACTTTGTTTGAATTGAAATAACGAATAAATTAGTAGAAAAAAGTTAAAGTATATCATCATAAAACGATTTTCTGTCTCTTCAAAACCGGTTATTTCCAATAAAATCAAAGGGCTATTTTAAGCGTGACTCTGCTCCATTCCATTGATAACACCAATCAACACTACGCAGTTACGCATGCGCGCCGACCGCCGAGCGAGGAGAACGCAAACGGGGGGAACACCCTTTTCCTTCTTTCCGCCATGATGCCGAATTATGGACAATGGATTAAAAAAGGGTAAGTTTTTTGATGTTCAGTTTTGTGAACAGTTCTGTTTTACCCTGCTTTTATTTTCATTTGATACTTCATGTCTTTGTAATAAGTATGGCACAACACAAGGATAGGTTTGAACTTTCTCGAGGACACTACAAACGGAGGAAGACTGGCGGAAACTAAGCTTGGTGTATTTACGTGTGTGTGTGTAAGAGCTTTTTTTTTTTCAGATTTACATTGAGAACACCCTTTTGGTCCCCTTCCCCTTCTCCAGGGAAAATTCGAAATTACGAGTCTAGTGTCATGCGTCTACAAAAATGAATTAATGAAAACGTAGAAATACGTATATCAACATTATTTAAAATTGTATGATAAATGACGGAGTGAATTTTTTACAATAATATTATTAAAATAATCTTGAACAATGACTGAATTGGTTGAATTTGATGACGGGTTAATATTTAAAAAGAACTTGAGTTTTTTTATCTATACCAATGAAACAAAATTTAGTTAAAAATTGCTAAAGGCTGTAGATTATTGGCACAGTCGAAAGTAAACCTGTGTATCTTTTTCGCGCTATTATAAAGTGACTTTGTTTTGCTTCTATGTATTGTTTTCGCTATGCCAGCTGAATTGAGCAAAAAGACCGTGAATTGCAATTGAGAAAAGATGCACACTTTGGAAATAGCTTATTTTATCCCAGTTTTTATAAACGCCTGTTTACAATTATTCATTAAATATTCCTTCTTAGAACCTGTTATCTTTTTCAACTAACTAAAGATTCAGTATTTATTTTTGAATGATCATTATTATATTGTATTTATTTATTAATTTTTTTTTCCAAGGATGAAAATTTTGTTTTCTTTTTGATTCTATTTCCTGGAAAGCTATTTCCAGGATGAAAATTGCTTTCTTTTTGAATATGAACAATGTTCAACCATCTGTTTCATTTTGGTAAAATTGTTGCATGCAAGTTAAAAAACATTTATAATGTGGGTTAATTTATTGTTCCACTTCTATTAAATTATTGACTTGAAGGGCTAATAAATAATACTATCATGTGGTATACTGATTCTATTAAATCACTAATATTTGTATAATCAAACAGAATTTGAAAAGTCAGTGGATTTTTTTTTTTTTTTTTTTTTTGTCCAATTTCTTCTGCCACCCTGGATTTTTTATTTAAAAAAGTGGACAAAATAGGAACCCCAGAGGCGGCTCCATTGTTTTTTAGGGAGTGCAAAGGGGCTGATTTACAAAAAGGCATTCAGGGCCCGAGCCCAGGCCCCCAAACAAAAGAAGGCACCAAATTTTTTTACAAAGTATTATATTATTTATAAAAATTATTTCACATTTTAGCCTTCACATAAATATTATAAGTGTGTAAGTAAAAAGGGAGTTTATTTATCTTTTTTTGAGGTAAGGGGGAAGAGAGAGCACCACATTTGTTAGTGCGCCTAAGCACCCAGGTGTGTAAATCGGTCCCTGGGACCCTGTAAGTGCCTCTTGCTCGATGAATGGATAATACAGCTCCGTTGATTTAAATTGTTTAAAATAAAAGGATTTCTTCTCAAGTGTTATATTTGAATGGTTTTATAATATAGAATGTTTGCTGCAGTATTTGCGTTTCTTTCGAATGATTTAGATGTTGAAATATTTTTGAGAAGAAAGCTATTTTATACATATGCGCAAGATTTTCTGGGTTGAGTTTTTCAGAAGCAAATACTATTGTTTGACAAGAATAGTAGCTGCTTTATTTAATATCAAAAAGAAAAAAGTATTTGTCGGTAAATTCAAACCTTAAGGGTTTAAACCCCCAAACCCTTGCATACGCCACTGTAATAATACGAGCAAGCTTATATGCAAACCCAGATAATATAGAGTTATAAATTTAGGAAGTTTTCTATCTGAAATATGTCTTGATTTTGTTCATTGTGGGGCAGTAGCTTGTTATATACGAAACTGACACATTCATTAATCATGACGGATTGACAACCAGCCTCATGGTAGAACCTGTACTTCATACAACTTGATATTTTTGTTGGTGGTAGCACTTTAGGATTCAGAAGCCCCTTTTTTTTTGCAGAAAATTTTAAAGAAATTATTTAAGTTTGCAGACAGTTTTACATTTTATCTAAGTCTGCTTATATGGAAGACATGGGTTTTGCATCCTGCTGGTGTACCTACTTCAGGAAAGAAAGGTTAGAGAGGGAGGGAAACAGAACAGCAAAATTTATTGATCTGTTCAATATTAAAACTTAAAGGGAAATTACGTTTACCCTTTTTGAATCTTAAGTTTTTATATTAACACATAATCACACCTGTTTACTGTTTTTTATTTTGTTCCTACTTAGTTGAATTGTATTTTCCCAACGCAATCTCTTCTTTGGGACCCCATTCGAAGTAGAGCCCAAGTCCAGTGCTTCATCGGAACAGAGGTACGTATTATCTCGTGTTGGATTTGAAATTATTACTTTTTTTATTTTGTATACATGTAAATATTTTTTTTCAATTTTATTTTAAGAAATGTTTCTCTTGTCTCAACTTATCATGAGCGTCCATTAAAGGGAACTAAGAATTTTTTTCAAGGATTTAATTTAAAGGTGCAGAAAGTTTCTTGTTTTCTGTTTACAAAGGGAAAAAAAAGTTAGATTTGTGAAAACTTTCTTTTAAAAAATTAGTCTGACATTTCACCAGTTTAGAGGAATTTATAATTTTGCTTCTTCAGAAGACAAGTATTCGTCAAATTGGCCGAGTAAAGAGCATTTACCGTGTACTCGGTACTACACTAGTGTCCACCAAGTATAGTTACCCTGTCTCTAAAACAGGTTGGCAGCAGAACCCGGAAGTCAGATAATTTTATCAATCAGGAAAATGCCAGGGAAAATCAATTTAATAAAGCAAAGAAACAACAGCATTGTCCGATCAGTGTAGAATTTTAACTTGCCTGACAATTCGTGGGATAGGAGCCGTAATCGTCATTCGACCATGTAGGCATTATTATCTTAATGTAGACTTATTTTCAACCCTTCTTACTTATCCCCCCCCCCCCCATTAAGGTAACAAAAGTAGTCCAACACAGCGTTTTGGGACAAATGTTACGAAAAATTTGTTGCCCAAACCCCCTGCCAAATGATGACTCATGACCCCCCCTTTCCGCGAAGCTGGATCCGCCCTTGGTTGAATAGTGGATTTATAATATTCTTCACCAAAGCAGTATATTAAATTCGTGTGGCACAGAAATTAAATTCTACTGCAAGCATTAATCAAAATTTATTTAATGATTTTTTCTTTTAATTTGCTTTAGACTTTAATTATGTGTCAAAGTAATTAGAAATAATGCTGCTCATGTTTTTGAACTGCATAGTTTTTAATTTAATTGCAGTATAAATTGCTTAATTTTAAGGGATTCATCGATGCAGCATGGGTGTCACAAATTTCATACATCAAAGAAAAAAATTCAAAATTTAAAAAATTCATATTTTAATTAGAAAAAAATTTTTGGACAGTTAGGTTCACTATATTTTTAATAATTAAGTTACAATTTTTTTTTCATGTAACAATCCATTCAAAACTGGCAAATGAAACATTGTTGAAGTCCTTTGCAAAACATTCTTTAAAATTGAAGTTTGTTTGTAAATTTTTTTATGAATGCAGAATTTTTGTAGCAAATTTAACGAAAAAATATTGATTGATTTATGAAGAACTTTCCATAGGTGATCAGTAATTTATGTATTTTTCAATTAAACTTTTAAAATAATTTAAAATGTTGAGCCTTCTTTTTGGCAGGTCAAAACCCAATGTGCCTGTGCAGTAGGAAAGTTGGTTGTTATTGTTTTGATTTGATTAAATAATTTGTTTATTGCATGTTTATCAGCTTTTGTACAATTAGTCCAGGGGTTCTTGAACTTTTCCAGTTCAAGAATTTTCCCCCTGGTCTAATCTCTACATGAATAGATTGAAACCGTGGCCACTCCATCATGGCATCTTGCTGTAGTCACTAAGGGGGAAACTCCCTGCCTTAACTTGTTTTTCAAAATTAATTTGATTTTTGCTACAGTCTCAAATTATTATATAGTTTAGATTTTTATATGTTCATCTTGTAAAAATTCTGGGAGTATATAAAGTAAGAAAATCTTAAAGTTCTCAAGAACCTGGCAAAGAGACCCTGGTTGTGATATTATATGAAGGGGTGGAGAGAAAATAGTGTTTATTTTAACAGTTTAGTGTGAATCCTATCCTTCTTTGAATATGCATTAAATCAAAACTTGCTTCTTCTCATTGTATTTCCATTACTTGCAGGATTTCGACACGATTAAAGCCGAAATGATAAGACTCAAGCTCCCTCACTACTCGGACAGAAAACAAGAGGACAAGCCTATAAAGGTCGTCATCAGAGGACTCCCTTCCACCTTCCCATCGAGGACATCAACTGCAAAGGAAGCCACATCGCCTCCAGCAAGGAATGCCCCCGTCGCCCCAGACCACGGCCCCGCACTGGACCAAGCAATGCACCCCGCCGACCACCCCCCAAGACTTGACTTCCCAATTCCTCGACCAGCTCAAGACTCTCGGATTCCACCATCTACCGGCACCTGGACCCGTTAACCTCCCGCCGCAGCAGCCCACCGACTCGAACCCCATCCAGTAATGCTGCCGTGCTTCGGCTCTCTCGTCTGCTCCCCGGCCTTTGCCTGCCAGCTTGTGTGCTCAAGCCCCCACTCAGCTTGTGTGCTCAAGCCCCGACTCAGCTTGTGTGCTCAAGCCCCCACTCAGCTTGTGCGGAAAGTAACAACAATAAAAGAAAAGCTCAGTTAGCCGAAGTAAATGAAGAAGACATCCGGAAAAAGCATGAAGTTGATTTAAAAAAACTTAAAAATTCTCAAAAAATGTTGACAAATAATTAGCTAAACTTGGAAAAAAAATAGGAAAAAAATGACTGAGCTAACAATGAAATGTAAGAAGAAAAAAATGTAAAAGTTAAACTTTGTAAATAAATATTTTTTATTTGCAATAGTTTCTTTTTGTGTATATGTTACAAGGAATACATAATACAGGTAAGTTTTGTTTTAATGGATTGTTCCTACAAGTAAGCTTTCACTTATATTTTAACTTTAATGCAATTAAGTGATATATGACTAAAAAGTTTCATGTTTTTAAAAACTATATTTTTTACATTTGAAATGATGTTTAATGATAAACATTTAAACTTCATGGTATTGAAATACAGTTTTTCTAAAGTTGAATTAAGCATATAAATAAAGCAACCAAAATAATGACATTAGAATTAGGATTTTTTTAATGAAGTTTATCAAAGGTTTTGGCGCAAATGTTATGCAAAAAATATATTTTCAAAATATATTTTCAAAGATATTACAGGTTATGAATTGCCAATTTTAGGCACACTCTGATGCAAAAACATGTCAAATATAAAACCTTTTAATGGGTTATATTTTGTCTTGAAATCTCTTTATTGCAGAAACCCCTCAAATGAAATCTCTTGACAGGTTCAGTAAATTCCGTGTTTATCTTGTTTCGTTTTCATAAGTGATGTAAACAGCTTTTCTTTAAAAAAAATTTTTCTTCAAAAAAAAAAACTTGTTGAGTGCAAAATTTTTAACATTTTTTTGCAAAATAAAATATTTGTGTCCAACGGTATTTGTTTTCGCAATACAGTATGAAACACTTTCAATTTTGTCAACGATTAACCTTTTGTAATTTTAAAACTGAAAAGTTTTTTGTAGTTAGTTCAGTTGTTTAACTTCTAAAAAGTGCATTTGACGGGTTTATGAAATGATTCAATTTGAATAATACTTTCACTAATTTTTGGATGTAATTTAAAATTACTACAGTGGCTAATCACGTCTGGTTTTTGACAGTTTTGATATAATAAAGCTGGACCTCATTCGATTTGATTCATTAAAGCAGCTGATTCAATTAACCGGCACCCACTGTATTACTGTTCCGATGAATTAAGGAACCTTTTTTTTTTTAAGTTTTCATGCATGTATCTCTTTTGATAATCAGACATGTGATTCTGGACACACAAAATGAAAGAGAAAAAAAAGTCAAAACATGCATTAAACTGATTTTGAAAAAAAAAAAAAATAAGTTCCTAAAATTCATCAGAAAAAATAATACAGTGGGCTCTGGAAAACTGAATCAGCCGCTTTAATGAATCAAATTGTCAGAAATAGAAGTCCAGCTTTACTGTACCAAAACTGCTCAGAGCAAATGTGATTCTTTTAAGCGGCGGCGCGGCCACTAGTAATTTTAATCTGCGCCTGAAAAATAGTAAAATTATTATTCAAATAGCAAAATAAACAAAAATGTCTCGTTTCTGAAGAGAGGACCGACTCACAAACAAGACGCTATATGCTTATTTTTTAAATTCCGTGGTGACTCGGAAATAAACACACAAGTGTATCATTTCCAAGAGTGCAGCCGTCTCAAAAATTAAGAATAGGATTGTCTCGTATATGAGTACATTTCGTGTTATATTCAAACATATTTCCGTCTCAAAAACAAGAACATGGGTATTACTTTTGAGAACACTGTGTGTTTCAAAAACAAGACACCCTGGTTTCTAATTCCAAGACAATTGGTTCTGGAGCCATTTTGGGTCAGTGATGTTCTTGAAAATAAGACGTTTTGCCTCATTTCTAAGTACCTTGTTTTAACAGTGTATCAACACAGCTAGATTTGTTTAAGAATGGTTCAAAGAGCATGAAGATGAAGCTGAACATCTTGCCTTGCCCCCTCAGTCTTCGGACTTGAATATTATTGAAGTCCGAATATTATTGAAGGATGTGTGGGATAGTTGGGAGTCCAAATATCATTCCCGATTTCCACCTCAAACCCGATTTTCAGAATTAGAGACCACTTTAAGGGAGAAATGGCTTTATATTCCGTTAAATGGTGTCCAAGCCCTTTATACATCGTATTAAATCTGTATTCAGTCAAAGATTGGTCCAACTCCCTATTAATAAGAATTTTCTATCATTTCAAAGGTGTTCGTATTATTTTGTCCTCCATCTGTATATGTATGTACATTAATTTCTCAACGTCGGTAGGGGAGGGGTGGGGGTAATTGATCTTGATTGGACCGAAATGTATCACAGTTATATCAGAGCATGCAAGTGAATATTTATTTAAAATAAGGAGTATTGAGTTTTAGTTTCAATTTTTGAAAGGTAATTTAGATACTTTTCTCTCTTTATTTAGTTTTGGTTTTTTCTCGAATATTATTTTCCCCCAAAAATTTATTTGTTTCTATTTTTCTCGAAGGATGGCAGCACAAGCCAAAATATGACTTAAAAAGCTATATCTTGACTCGAAAATCAGAAGTGGGAGATATCAGAAGTGGGGAACTCGTAATTAAAGTTAAGATCTTCACACAGCGTTACAAAATTTCGTTCAAAAGAAAAAAGCCTTTTTCAAGACTACAATTAACGCAGTCTTTTAAAGCCTGACTGAAAAAAGATTTAGCTTTGTAAAAATGTGACTTTGAGCCATCATCGTATATTTTTCCTTTTTTTTTTTTAAATCAAATTACGCAGTGTTTTAAAACTCAAATTACAGGTTGTTCAATGAGTGAGTTAAAAGAAAAGAAGATAAAAAAATTCTTAGTTGTTGAATGTCTACTGAATTGAATTTTATCGAAATATATAAGGTAAAAAATTTTCCGAGCTCTTTTCAAAGAAATGAAGGAATAATGGTGCTGCCATCTCTCGAGTAATCTGCACACTTCGCCAGGGCTTTAGAAAGTTGTGGAAGTAAAGTAAATCCATATACAGTCGACGCTCGATAGAACGACCGTCTCGGTCCCACAGAAAATGGTCTTTATAACAAGTGGTCGCTATAAGAGGTAGAACACAGAGTATATTGGGATACAGTTGGGGGCTTTCTCACCGGTCGTTATATTAGGATGGTCTTTATAACGTGTGGTCGTTATAACGAGCGTCGACTGTATTTATAATATAAAACAAAACCAAAAAATTAGCTAGCTGTCAAGTTTTCTAATGAGTTTTAAAAAATACAAATTAAAAAAGAGGCGGTGAAACGAACCAGGAGAAAAAGGCGCCGCATCGGAAATAAATAACATTACTCCCTTCGTCCCAAATTTTTCGCTACAGTTATAAAAATTTTGTAAGCATTAGTTGTTACATTTAAATACCTTGGTCTAAATATTGTAACCAATTATTTTATGATAGTTAAGCCTTCACCTGAAAATTCAGCTCTTGCTATAGCCAATCAGCAACATTTACTTGAGTATTTCCCCTTCCCTCCATGAATCAGTACTAAATTAGTTGAGGAAATGCAGGATTATCACAGACTTAAGCCACACTAAATTTTCTATTAGATGGAATTAAAAAAAAAATGTGCTAGTTAAATTGCAGTTGTTAGTTGCATTAAACATTTTATTTTACTAGTTTATCATGTGTAACAGATGCATATAGGTCCAACGATATGTATTTCAGGTTGTCATCGAAAGTGCGATTATTTTATCTTAGAAAAACGCGACATATATGATAAATTCTCAGCGAATAATCTACTGGTCAATTTTTTATCTTGATTAGTTTAGCACATTGATATTTTTTTTTAGTAAAAGTGCAATAAACTAACCTTAGTTTATTAAATGTTTCTAGATTTACAAACTTTGACGTAGCGAACCTCATTATAATAGATGAATTACGTCTACTGTATAACAATTAACATTTGTTAAAATGTAATGCAGCAAACTTTAGTTTTAGTGATATCAGACGGTAGTTCTTACTTGAAGTGTTCAGCAATATTGATTAGTTTCAATTTTTCACAACTGAAATTCAGTGTCAGGTGCCATATAAATTTGGAAGATAAGTTTTGGATTAGTTAAAAGTCACGAACGAATTTTAACTGCTTTCCAAGTTGTACACATTTAACAGCACTGGTATTTTGAGATTTCAGGATGTTATGCAATCAAATCAACAACAAATAATTGAGTATTTCCTCTTTCTCTCCATAAATCAGTACGAAATCAGTTTCAGAAATCCATTCTTAACATACACTTAACGCTACTGTGAATTTTGTAAGGAATCTTCGACCAGTAATCTCACAAAACTATCTTCTAGTCAAAATTCAGGAATTCATTAGATAGGAAACTGAACTTTATGGCGTGCTGTATAAATTATCTTTTAACCATGTTTACAGGTCAGCTTGTTCATTGCCATCCACACTAAATCCTCAAAACTGCAGGTTGTGTATCTTCTTATGTGGTGAAATCTTGTAGCACCAGCGGCTCTCCCTTAACCCTTTATGTCCCAAATTAATTCAGCAAATTTTGAAAATCAGTATGATCTAAATCCCCCTACGCCTTAGGGCTCCCAAGAAAACTGTTTCCGATTGCAAGTACCATCAGTCGGCCTCCTAGTGAAGTACAAGGAGTGGTACTTAAAAGCTTTAGCATGATTCCAGCCATATATGATTCATAATACTAAATTAATATAAGCGGGACTTCTGAGTCCAGTCGCGTCGGGGAATAAAGGATTAAAAAATGAACTGGAATTTCGAAACGCGAAGCACTAACAAAAGTTGTCTTTCAATATTCCTATTAAAATTTTGGCCTCTTAGGATAAGATGAAGTTGGTCTCATATTCATGGGTTTCCAAAGATATAAATACAGTATAATAAAGAAAATGTAATCTCAAAGGTGCAAAAATCGACCTTTCAGTCATATTTTTGAAAACATTAAAATTATGTAACTGATAATTCTTAGGGTTATGTCTTATTTTCTTTAGAAAGAAATATTAGTACTCAGCTACTATTATTCACTAGATATTTATGTTTTGAAATATGCTTCGCTTTTAAACTAAAAGATGTAACTAAATGCTCTACATGCCATTACATTTAGCAAACAAATATGCAATTTAAAAGTATGAAGGTACAGAATTTTTACAATGAATGACATAATTTATAAACTGCAATGAGCTTTGCTGTAAACCTAAAGACATGCCAAAACTTTGAAAGAATTATTACAGAAGTACAATCAAGTAACAGATGGGATTAAAAAAGAGAATTTGCCGATATTATATTAGAATATCTATTATATAATAATATTAAAAAAATAATAACACTGTTGTTTTTTTAATAAATATATTGAATTGTGAACTTTTATTTGTTTTAGGTTAACTTCTCATACTTCAAGTAGTAAAGTTTAATGCAACGTCATCTCAATTGTAAAAAAAAATTTGTTAATGACTCATTACAACTATTTTGCTCGTATTTAAATTTCCTCATTGGTACGTCTCGCATTTTGAAAAAGTGCATACTAAACATTAGTCATCAGTAGAAACAACCACGCAAGGGCAACCTGCCATTTAGGGATCAGTGTAAGTTGGATTCAATTGCTCCTCCCCCCTTCCGGTTTTGGGAAAATAATGAACTTGCATATAAGTAGGAGCAGTTTTTTAGTATAATTCACATTGAATTTATACCATATAGCGCCCCCCCCCCCAACCCATTTGATAAAATTTTAACTGACGGGCCTGCGCCAGAAGAAAAGGAGGTCAATAGCAAAGAAATACAAAATTTCACGATATTTAGTCTTAAAACGTTCTCCACTAATATTCAAAAAAGAAAAATAACCAAGCAATGGTAAAAAATGTAGTATTTATTTATTTGCTCATTGTGTATTTTTTTTCCTGTATATTTGAAAGAAATGTTTGATATTTAAGTCAAGGTTGTAAAAATTTGAATTTCAGAACTCAACCCTTCCCCCCCCCCTCCTAACAGAAGTCAGTGCCGTCTTTGGAGTTCTTAAATCTGGCAACCCTGATGAACACTAATACTTAAAACTAAATAAATAAATTTAAAAAAAAATGACCAATTGAGGGGAGGACAAGAAAACCTTTCGCAGTGAAACATGCCGTTAAAAGCAATATACTTCCTGCAAAATTACAATTTTGAAATGTTTCTTTGAAATTAATCAGAATGCGTGCCAACAAATCAAAAGATACTTTCAAATGCGCGTGCAGATATGAGGCACTTCGAAAAATATGCAGTGTTATTTAGAAATTTATACGACGCCTCACTGTTCCTTTTAAAGCTTTCGGCAAAAAGCTTTTACTTCATTGTCCTCTTTGATTTTCCGATCCAACAAAGCAACGCAATTGACAGTAATATATAATATATAAATTGATTTCTTCGTCAATATTCGGATTGATTTCCGAAACTTTTCTCCAGAATAAGCATTATTTGTGTACTTCAATACAAAGACTTTTCTTTCGCTTATGTGACTTTCCTCTAGCACATTTAAGTCTAATTGGGTAAACCGCAATACACGGAAGTTAGTCTTCAAATCAATATGGATTTCTCTTTCATATATTGTTATGAATAGTTGGTGCAACTGAAATATAGTCATTATGTTTGCTCTTTCTTAAGATAAAAAGCATCAATTTAAAAGCTTTCAAGTTAGAATTGGCAAGCATTATTTATTATTTTTATATACTTGACTTCTCTTCAACTATAAACATAAGTCTTAAACTGATTGAAGAACGGGGGGAGGGGGATTCACTTTTGAATATTCGCACATCTGACGTATATCACGTAATGCAGCCACTTAAGATAAATTATTCAGTTAGTTCTTTGGTAATTAATATATTAGTTATATACTTTTCTTGGTCTTAGTGTTGTTTATCTCGACAAGTAAAAAGCAACAATTTTTAATGAAGATATAAATCAGACATTGTAAATAACGGAAACGCCATTTTTTACTGAGCACATGCCAGATTGCCGCTAAGTTGTACGGAAATGTGTGTCTTATCACAAAATATCAGAATCAAGCGTGAAATGCACATATGAGTCAAATTGTTGCAGTAATCTTCACATTTTTCCTTATAAAGAAAATTAATACACATTTACACTTATAACTCTACAAACATTGGTTTACTGTGCGGCAAAGGGAAAAAAACTCTTTAAAATACGTTTGACACCATGCTTTCTTCTTGTTATGTAAAATGACCCTGTGAATCCAATAATAATCGCCGTTTTCCCAATAACGTCCCACTTTTTGAAAACGGAGCCTCTAATTCTTTTCCAATTTTTGACAATTTCGATGTCATTATTTTTATTTGAAAGGGAAAAGAGCATTACATTAACCTTTAACATTTGTCGGAAGGGCTAGAAAGTTACAAAGATCAAAATAGCATGAACATTTAGAGCAAATTGGGAGACTCATGGAGGAATCCCCCCCCCCCCCAGTATTGTTAAAAAAATCATCAAAATCCATATTTCTCTCCTAGGGGGATTTGTTTTTAGTTTTCCCACTCTTTTTTGACAAAAACTAGTTTATAGGAATCACTAATATGACCCCAAAGAACGAAAAACTGTTCACAATGTAAATCTTTTTTTTTCTTTTTAAATATTGGAAGCATCGTACGTTGCATAGTCGCAGGGCAGATCTTAAATGAAGAACATTGCCGTATTACGCAAAATTACATTCCAAAATACAATAGTAATTAATAAAGAACTTAAGTATGCGTATAATATAGCTTATTGCATTTTTATATTCCTGGGGCTCAACCGCTCTCGTTGTTTTTTACTATATAAAGAAATGAAAAACAATGGGGCGCGGTGCATTTTGAGAAACATAAATATGTACATTCATTCTACATTATAAGCATGCCTAAAGTCATTTTTAATATTGATTGTGACTGTAAGTTGAATAAAACAGGAAAGTTCTTTACTGAACATCCAAACTGTAAGAGAAAAAAAGAAACAGAGATAAATGGAAAAAAAAAGAAAACAAAAAAAAAAAAAATATTTTCTGAAAACAAGTCATTTCAAGAAGTTATCTACACGTCAAGATAGCAATTGGAATTGCAAAAACGTTACTTGAAGTAAGGGTGTGTCATGCTTTTTCATTGCATATTTTTTGTATTCGCTTTAGTATATATTTTTGTGGTTTTTTGTCACCATATGCTTTTTTGAGGTGACGTACCTTTCAAAGTTGGCGAAACAGGTATCAGCATCTATAAAAAAAAAACTTTTTAAGTAGTTTTTCATACTTTACGATGAAAATGCATTTCGCCATGAAGTGCCTACAAGGTCTTCTTCAAGCAGGAAATGTTGAAAAGTATTACGTAAAAAATGCTCCTACTCTTATTTCGAAGAGAGATATTTTTAACATGAATCATTAATTATAAATGTTGGACTTTACAGTAGAATGATCTCGTGGAATGAAAAAATGAAAAAAAAAAAATATATATATATATATTTTTTATAAATGAATAAATAAATAAATAAAAGAAAAAAAAAACATCACAAAAGAAAAGCTTTCTAAAGAAGACCCAATGCAATAATGAGTTTCTTTTTCTCGATCCAGGAAATAGTTTTTGTGTATTTTAAACAAGTAATCTACATAGTCTGGGAGCAACTGGTTTTCCGTGCACTTTTTGTGATACAATTATGACAGTTGGTTTTTCTGAAAGGTATTGGCACCAGGAATACGAATTCGGATGTTGCCACCCCCAAAAATAGTGCAGGGGGGCGTAAGGGAGGGCCAAAGTTTCTTCACTAAAATAATTATATCTTCATTATTTCATGGCTTACAACCAGTTTTTAAAGCGTAAAATGCTTAAATCCACTCAAAAATTGCTGACACGTGTTTCGGAGCTATTAAGAGCTGTTTTTTCAGTGTAGAAGATGAGAGCTTATGAATGAAAATTCATCCGGCTGAAGGTGTTTTTTTTATTGAATAGAGGTTATCAAGCCCATCATTAGGACAACCAAGGGGGGGGGAGGTGCCGCCTCTCCCCCCCGCCCCTTTTAGAACAAAATGCAAATGCACATTTGTGTACGCCTTTATCCTTCAACACATAGTATACATTGAATTTGCACTTTTGCCCGGGACTGTAATCGCCCCCCTCGGAGGGGAGGGGGGGGGGTTGAAAAATTAATGTTTTTATTATTTTTTTAAATTTATTTATTTATTTATTTTTTTGATCAGGGAAAGGGGTTCAATTGCCCCCAATTGCAATTTTTTTCGTCATCTTTCGCACACCACAATTTTTTGTAGTTTAAAGCACTGCTAAAGGAAGTTTTTGCAGCCACAAATGTGCTTTAAACAATATAAGCCAGTGATACTCATTGTGAGTGGTCTGAAACTTGCCTGAATTTTTAAGTTAAAAAAATGAGAGAAAGATTTTTAAATATTTGTATTCACTCAAATAATAATATCTGTGGCTTGGTTCTAAAAGGGCCAATGTCAATTTTTTCACCTTCTGTGTTATTTACATCAAAAGTTTCTAATTTAGTAAAACTCTAATTCTACGAAGGCCAATGTCTAATATCAAACTAAAATTGGTTGTATTTCTATTATAATGTCAGCCAATGTCATATACACAATGTCATAACAGGTTAAAAAATTTCATATGATAAAATGTTTCTTTACACTAACAATAAACAAATACCAAAAAAAATAATAATGGCAATCTTAATGTAAGAAAGTTATAGCATTCTAAAAAACCTTTTTTTCGACACTAACATTTTTGACTTAGGCCCTTTTAGAACCAAGCCACAGATATAATGACAACCATTAATGAACTCAAATTTCCCATGGACTGCTTAACATTGTGTTTGTTTCTGTTGCTGAGCGTAAAAAGTAATTTTAAACAAACTAAACATTTATTGCAACTAAAATGTTTTATTTCATTTTATATTTTCAGCTGCATTTATGTGCAAACAAAATAGTTAAATAAAAACATGAAAGTAGAACTATAATTACAAATAACAGCACACACGCTACTCCTTTGACAGTAGCATTTGAAAGAAAATGAAATACATATATTTAAATCAACCCGTGAATTAATTTTTCATATTCTTGATAGTTTCAAAAAGACATTGCTAGGAAGAATTTTAAAACAATAAGTCAAATAATAATAATATATAATGCAAATTAAAAATCAGTTTCATTATCAGATTCCTCTGAGCTGCTCTCCTCATACCTGTTAAAACTGATTTTCATCATCTAGGTACATCCAAACATTCACACATGTCTGCATTTGACAAGCAGTGTAGAACATTCACTTTTTTTGCATGAGCATTTTACCAGTTCTAGAATCGCCTGTGGAGCAGGTTCTATTTTGGTCATCTAGGAAACAAATCTGCTGTCTTGCATTTCCCAACCATAACCATCAGCATCTGGCTGTGGAATATTCGGACATGCAATGAAATCATTTTGCCATATCATGGCCTGATAATGTGCTCTCATGATGGCATAGTGAAGAGCTGATTGTGTTGGTGGCATCTTCTCTGATTCGGCAATTTTTGTTTTGAAATAACATGAACCGAACAGAGCCAACATCTGATGTAGAACAGTTTGGCAGGTAAATTTTGCAAACAAACTGTTCTAATGCACCAAAAATATCTTCAGATGGTGTAGAATTAATTCCTAAATTTGCAAAAGCTTGCAAAATATTTTTATCAGACTGCATGAAAGCTAGGCAAGGCTTTTACCCTTTCTTCTCCTAAAGCATTTATATATTGGTTTGAGAGCAATCTGTCTTTTTCTTTTACCATCTATGGATTCCATCTATTACATTTTCTTTCAATTGCTACTGTCAAAGGAGTAGCGTGTGTGCTGTTATTTGTAATTATAGTTCTACTTTCATGTTTTTATTTAACTATTTTGTTTGCACATAAAAGCTGAAAATGTATAATGATGTATAATGAAATAAAACATTTTAGTTTCAATAAATGTTTAGTTTGTTTAAAATTACTTTGTACACTCAGCAACAGAAGCAAACACAATGTTAAGCAGTCCATGGGAAATTTGGGTTCATTAATGTTGTCATTATATTATTATTTGAGTGAATACAAATAATTAAAAATCTTTCTCTTATTTTTTTAACTTAAAAATTCAGGCATGTTTCAGACCACTCACAATGAGTATCACTGGCTTATATTGTTTAAAGCACATTTGTGGCTGCAAAAACTTCCTTTAGCAGTGCTTTAAGCTACAAACAATTGTAGTGGGCGAAAAGTGACGAAAAAAATTGCTCTTTAAGAGGAACAAGTTATCAGATTAGTGGGGGTAATTGAACACCTTTCCCTGATCAAAA
>JAXGGA010007086.1:42500-65063 GCA_038373865.1 Uloborus plumipes
ATGACGCTCGGATTAATTTAATAATTTAGGCTAGTTAATAATAGATGGACGCAAATGAAGAAAAAGTGTGGTATAGTTAGTAGCTAAGAACTAAAAAGGCATTGAATTACTAAACGAGAGTCGAATTTTCCTAAGTTAAGTGGTTATCCACACTTAGTCCGTCATCATAGATAATTGGTATTGCACATAATAAGTAGGCTTCATGAATAGAGTAACGGCGGCCATACTATGTCCATCATGAATATGATGTATGTAGTCCTATATCGCTTTGGCCCCATGACGTTGATAAGTGGTACGCACTACCCCTTAAGGTAAAAAAAATGGGGGGGGGGGGGGCCTTACTTTTAAAGAAAGGGATAAATGTGTTCGTACCGTGCATATAAACTATTTAATTTAGTTGACGGTATTTGATTAACAATATATAATATATTATTTATATATATAAAAATAAAAATATCCCCAGGTATAGTATTTAGTAGGCTAGTTTACAATCATGAGAAGGAAACAAATAGCATTTCTTTGATAAATGTTCAATTGCTTTAGTATGACTAGCAAGGGAGAGAATATTGAATCAAGACATCTCCTTGAATCTTTTCTACGGCTTAGAGTTATTTTGGAAGAACATTTAAGTTGTGCTCTGTTAGTGTTTTGCGTCTTATTGCGGAAAATCCTAAGGATAATAGAATTCTTTAGCTTAATGAACAAATTGATGAATCATTAGACATTTATCTTAACATAGTCGATGTGATTGGTGAGAGGATGCCATTTTTCAGAAGCAGTGTTCTATATACCATATTAACTCTCACTGTCCATTGTGGTGTGTGTGTGTGTGGGGTGGGTGTGACGTGCACTTACCTCCTTGGATCGCAACTTAGCAGTAACTCACGCTCTATTTATCACATTTTGCTTACGTGAAAAAGAATTTATCCCATCATATACTAGGCTATCTTCAAGTGCAACATTTATCTATTTTTCAACTAGCTTAGTTTGTCGTTTAATTGTCTTTTTTTTTTATAGTGAGACAAAGAAAAAATGAGTCATTCAAAGAAATTAAATTGTGTATTGGATTGCTACTAATTAAGTTTCGAGTTAATATTTGCCGCGCAATATATATATTGGGGGGTGTATATAAAAAAGTAAAAACAATATATAAAGAAAAGAAACATGGGGGGGGGGGGGGGGGGGGGGGGGGGGGGGGGGATATAAAATTAATTTTATGGATTTGAAATGAACTGTGTCTACAGGCAAGGAAATTTACGGTAGTATGGTATGGTCCAGCTTCACGTGTTTTCTGTTCGTATCGGGAGATCTCAAAAGATTGCAGCGATTTATCTGAATGTTCTGGGATGATACCGAAGTCATAAGTATAAGTAAACCTTTTTTAATATCGTACAAAATTAATAGATATTATTGGCCACCACTTGTGGTAAAAAATAATTTTTATAATTATAAATAGCGACGATCTTTTTAATAAAAACAAGACGATTTTTTTTTGGCCAATTGTTTGCTTAATAACTTCTAGTATTTCATTGCTGTATATATGGTGATTACTGAAGACTGAAAGTTTTTACTTAGCTACTGCAACGAATTCGAGATGAAGATGAATAAACAAAATACCGTGTTGTTGATATTGAGCTTATAAAAGCTTAACTTATACTTATTGCTGAAAAATAATCCTTTTTTTCTATGAGGATATTTAAGTGTAAGAAGGCTGAAGCAAATTTTTAAAATATATTATTAATAATGTTGGGGGTGCGTTTTTATTCGGGAGATAAAAGTAAAAAGATGGGCGGATATACGCTCGATAATAAGCATATAGCTATAGGTGCATTGTAGCCCCGATGCTGTTAAACTACGTAAATTTATTAAATATGCGACAAGTGAATCTAGCATATTTTTGATTAAATGCATTCCAAAATGCTTTCAATTTAGGCCTTAATCCGTTCAGAATACTATTTTGATAACTCGCTTTTTTGCTTTTTGCAAATACAACAGCCGATTGTCATACTGTATTAGAAATCGTAGTAATAAAGTAAACTTATTATGTAAGGTCTACACTATAGATACTTAGTTAACGCGCTATTTTTTCCTAAAAGCTTTTAGAACCCTCATCAAAATAAAAATACCTCGTGATTGTCATCGATTTATTTTCTTATAATTTCGGCGTCGTGAAATGTAACGGGGTACAGTGGAGGACTTTTGCTTTTTGTGTTTTAGATAATGTTCTATAGGTAACGCAGAAAATGACTGGATATCCCTCGGAAAAGGTTAAATGGTGTGAACTACATGTGTGATAAAAGATGCATAAGCATTATGCAAGATTTTGATCTCATATTTGACTTGGTTTTCAACTGCTGAGAATCATCGCTAATTTAGGCAATAATGTATAGGTTTTTTTTTTGCTTTATTTTTATTTTGCATATGCATGAAAAGTGGGGCAAAACAGAGTAATTGGACTGAGTCAATGTTGTATGTTAGAAAAATTATCAAGGGTTGGGGGGTAGATTGTGCGGGGGGGGTTCATCAAAATGATAGTACAGAGGTGAAAAGAATATTATTTAGGTTGTCCGAAAGTATAATAAAAGAAAGTTAGTTTTACGTGGCGTTTGGAAGTTAAGGCCGTCGTGGCTCTAGTAGAATTATGATACCTGTGGCCTGATTAGGTGGAGGAGGGCAACTGGTTAAGCATTGTTATTTTCGCGTGCCTGGCTTTTGTGATTACATATTATGGACTAGGTGGTTTGTCTGATAAGAGCTATTTAAAGGATACGCGATTTGAGGAAATGATAGGGTAGGAATGACGAAATTCGATATATATTGGTGCACCCGGCGGCAAATCACAAATTAGTTGCAGGGTGGTGCGTAATGAGCGGATGGCTTAAATTGTTTCTTCTCATCTAAATTAACTATATTCATTCATAATTTCGATTGGCTTACACAGTATTTGCATAAGGCCGTTGGTTAAAATGCTTTAAAATCACTCAATAAAAAAAACAGAAATACCCTGGGGGTGGGGGGGGGGGGGGGGGGGGGGTGGTGGGGGGTGGGTGAGGGGCCCAAACCACCCCCCATCATATTAAATTTTACGGTATCAAAAAGTCTGCAAGGAGTTTATCATAATTGCTTGACTATGTTGGATTCGCGGAGCTTAATTAAGAGCTGCCTTTTATCAAGTGTATTAAATAGATGAGCTTATGAATGAAAATTTCATCCTTGTTTGCGTAGAAGGTGTTTTTTTGGTTTGAAATAAAAGGAATTATCAGCAGCTGCAATCAATTAGACAGTAGTGAGAAATGAAATGGTACCAAAGGGGGGAGGGTTTGCGGCGCCTAGTCCGCACGCCGGTATTATCTCCTCACTGCCCTCTTTTAGAAAACCTAAATCAATTGGGGCACATTTGATGTTACGACTTTTATCCTTCAACACCCTAATAAGTTACAGTCATTTAATTGCACTGGAATTTGACACGGGACTGTGGAATTGCACCCCCGCCCCCGGGGGAGGAGGGTGTTGGCAAAATTAAATTGTTTATGACTGATTTTATATTTAATTATATTATTATTATTAATTATTATTTATTATTTGTATTTTTGATCAGAGGAATAGGAGTTTCAGGAATTACTGTCGGCCCGGACTAATGCATGAATAACTGTTGGCGGCTTCTTTAAAAGAAGCAATTTTATTCGTGCACTTTTCAGGCTACACGAAGATTACAATTGTTTTGATAGCTTTATAAGGCACTAGGTCTAAAGGAAGTGATTATTGCAGCTTCACAAATGTTTGCATTTAGAACATATAAGGGGCCAGTGATACTCATTGTGAGTGGTCGAAAGCCATGCTGAAAATTTAAAGTTTAAATAAGAATAGAGAGATTAAGATTTTTAATTAATTTGTATTCACTGCAAAGATTGAATAATATTTTTGACATACGGGATTAATGAACGCCAAATTCCACATGGACTGCTTATGACTATTGGGTTTCTTTCTTGTTGCTGAGTAGTAGGCAGAAAGTAATTTTATCAACAAACTAAACATTTTATTGAAACTAAAATGTTTTATTTCATTATTATGTCAGCTGCATTATATACATTTTCACTAGGCGCTTTTTACATGTTGCAAGATATAGGTGGACGAAAATAGTTAAAAAATTAAAAACATTACAAGTAGAACTATAATTACTAGAATTTAAGCAGCAGACTTGGGTGCTAACAATTGTAGAAGAAGATATGGATGCATAAAATCGTCGTATGGCGTGACCTTTTGTAAAGAGATTTTATTTTTATTAGTTTGTATTTGTGTTTTGGAAGCACAATTGAAAAAAAGAGGTAAAAATTTCTTATTTTTTTTTAATTATATTTTCTTTTAAATTTTGTAGAATTGGAAATCACATAGATATGTAGTTACGAGAGTTAATTGGAGATGAAAGATAGAGGACTTAGATATGCATTCTCACTATACCCTTTATGGGAGAAAAAAAAAGAAAAATTGTGCAATTGAAAAAGAAATAAAAAAAGAAAGAAAAAGAATAATAGATGAACAAATATAGCAAAGAGAAGGTTTGAGTGTTGTTTATAAGAATGCCTTGCCAATATATGCGTGCTTATTCACCAGTTGCTGTCAGATATACAAAAGTATATGTTGATGACAAGCGTGGCATTTTGCAATATTTGTTAAGGATATATGTGATTATTCTATGTCAATGCGCGATTGTTACCTTCGTTCGAAGATATTTTGGTGCATTAGGAGCAGAGCATGGATTGTAGATGTCATGGTGTGGAAGATGACAGTTTGTTGGGAGATTTTTTGTTTGTCAATAAGAGATGTACCTAGAAGCCAAAGACCATGCTGGTGCAGATATGCATTGGGTTTGGGTTATGGTGTGTTATTTGATGGAGGTTTTTTGGAATGTTAAAAGTAAGTTGTGAGAAATAATGTGTCAAGTGTTAAGTGAACTTTTAAGTGAGAATTGGATGGTTAGGGGACAGGACGGTTGAAGAACGTATATGGATGGACCACATTAATTCGAGAAACATGATATTATGGGTTTGCAATTAGGGATATAAAGAGTTGCATGTTCCGAATAATTATCGCACAGGGCAGTTTATATGGGCTTATAGGGCTCAAAGTGGAGCATGAGAACTGGCAGGATTGTTTTCCTATGTTAAATGAACCAACGTTATCTAAAGAGAGCTTTTGAGTAAATTGTGGTTGAAAGTGGCTCATATAGCATAAAAATTCGTGAATGGGGCTGGGGCTATGTTGCAAAGGATGGGGCAAGCATGCTGTGAAATTTTTGGATGTACCTAGATTGAATGAAAATGCTGTTTGTAAGCAATGTATGATAGGAAGTATGCGGCATGGCTCAAGAGGATATCTTGATAATGAAGACATCGATTTTATAATTTATAGCATTATAAATGGAGTGATATTTAGAAATTTGACCTTAAATTGTTTTTATAAATCTCTTAGCAAATCGTCTTTTTGAAACGTATAATTAAAACCCTCACAGATAATGTAAAAAATATTAAGAATTTCAGCGATGTATGTTTTAAATATTGTATGATGGTAATGAATGTCATTTTCCATAAATGATTATTCAATAATGGGTCTAAAAAGAAGAAGATAAGCAGCATTATTGTCGTCTGGGAGGGGGGAGTAGTTGTTGGTTTTATAAAGGTTACTATAATTCGTTCATGTTTTTTATTTAAAATCATATTTTGTTTTGACATTATGACATTAGGTAAAATCAGTTCTGGAAAATGATTAGGAAATGAAATAAATTAGTAATACATTTTAGTTGCTATGATAAATTTTTCAGTTTGTGCGAGTTGTATAATGTTACATATGGATAATAGATAAATCAGAGAGGGCTAAAAGCTAAGTCGCTTTGCAGTTGCAACGTAAAATCGAAAAGGACACGCAAATAGTTGTAAGTAAGTCATGTAATGTTGTGCCAACTGTGGGAATATATATATTGGAGATTACATATTATATGGTGTGTCCATTAAGTGGATATTATGGTTGGAAGTGGATGATATTGTTGTATTAATATTCTGTTAGACTATTACGTTCTAAGTAATAAAAAGGGAAGCCTGATAGATAGAGGACTGGAGTGATAGTTTCAGAAAATTGTATAGTGTTCAGAGAAAATATGATTTTTAGTAAATGACTAGAACTTGCTTCACATATGGAAAATTGAAATAAATAAGAATTGCCATTAAAGATTAGTATTTTTGTCGGTAATGATGTTTATTGTTATTGTAGATTATAAAAAGTTAGTAATCGATTTAGTTTTGTTAATCATATGAAAATGATTGTTTTATAAAGTAGATGAAATTGAAAATATCACGATGCTAGTTGATATGTACATTGGTAATTAGCATGGAACATGATGACTTGTGACATTATAAATGCAGATATATAGTCCTTTAGGGGACGTGCAAAAAATTTACAAAAAATTTAATGCTTTGAATAAAAATAGAAACGCGTATTAAGTATGATTATGACTTGGCCTTACGTTAGAAATTTGAGTGTGTGTTGTTTGCGTAAATATCTATGTGTAGTAAGAACATGTTTGAATCGGTAGATAACTTGACATGTGGTTGAATAGAATAAATTGAGTCATATGTATTGAGGGCCTCTTTTAGAACGTCATTAGCCACATGTAGATGTTATTAATATTTTATTATTTTAAGATCGGAACTAGAGTTAGAAGATTGCGGGTAATCTATTCTTACAGAATATTTTTAAGAAATAAGTCATTTACTTTTCGTACTCGCATCTTTTTTTAACTTTGAAAAAGAAAAGAATTCAGACCTGCCAAGTTTAGTGAAATAATAAACTTTCATGAGCACACTAGTTATCCTAAATGTGGTGTAACAGCAACATATTTGAGATGTAGCTATATTCAGGCACGTGGCGTTTATATCTGATTTAAAAGATGTGAGTTGTAAGAATTAAGAATAGATTCAAACAGTTTTGTGTAGCTTTATAAATTTGGCAATAAACTTTCCTTTTGGTGATAGCATGCTTTAGAACGGGAGCTTTTAGGCAATATGGAAATAGAAATTTATGGTGAGGGGTGTAGTATAGCTCGGAAAGTAACTTTGACGCAAAAAATTACTATGTGCAATTGGTAAGATGAGGAATAGATGTATAACATAGTGGCATGAAGGCTGAATTGGAACTTCCTACACTTTTCTCTCTGCATCAAAAAAAATACATATATAATAGAAATATGAAATTTTAAAAAATAATAAAGACAAACGAATAGCAATTTAATTTTCAAAACACGTACGCTGTTCGGCGAAATCTAGTCTCCTGTAGAACTCTGCCATTCCATAAGTGTGACGATATAATACAAGTCTCGCGGAAAAAGGAGTGCAAAATTCATGTCAATAAAGATACTGTATAGTGTATGAATGAGATGAATGTAGAGCGTAACAACCGAAATAGTGCATTTGGCATTTTATTTTCATAATACCACGATGATTCAGAGTTGGGTCGGGGAGACATGCGCACTGCTCACCGGGCGCCGGGGGTGTTCCAAGCTTGGGTGATAAAAGCACATCTATTATGCCAATATAAGAGGCCGGATGAATTATTCATTTCATACGGAAGGGCTACTTCATACCTACTAGGCAGGCTGAAAAATACAGACTTCTTAATAGCTCATCTCGTAAAATATATACAGCGTTGTCAGCAATTCTTTGAGAATGCGAATTATGTTGACAGCTTACTATGTTAAGCGGCTAACTTATTTAAAAAGCTGTTATGAGTAATCTCCGCATGAATTGATCAACTTGAAGGATATAATCATTCTTTTAGGTGAACTTAATAACTTTGCCCTATAATTATTATATTAATGCACTTGAAAAAGGCAGCTCCCTGCCTACTGCAGCTAATTTTTGGAGGAGTGGCTAACAACGTTCCGATCATTCTGTAATGTTTACTAGTGATTGGCACAAATACCGTTTCGGCAAGACAAAAGAAATTACCAAATCTGGTCATAATTGTATCCCACTAAGAATAAGTATGCACCTGAGTAAAAATTATAAAAAGACCAGTTGGCTTTTATATGATTCGTTATACATCCGAGGCCCCTAGACTATAGTGTATGGTAGGAGGGTCTTTATGATCTATTTTTTTTATAAAATAGGTTTATGACAAACACAATAGTGCGACATAAAACCTATTAATTCCTTGGAGTATTCAGCATGATAGAGAAAACAAGAAATTTATACTCCATATTAGTAGTTGCAGTGGGGTTCTTTACATTAGTAAAGTGAGCCTTTGCTTATTGTATGTTTTTTTTTCTTTAGTTTTATGTTACTTTTAAAATTTTCATATTATACAAAGAATATACCTACTGTTAGTTGTGATCGTAATTTTTAATTTTTTCATTTTTTCCATGATATTTAATTTCCGGACGACGATCTACTTAACATAACTGATAAAAAGTTCCGAACATGTGTATCAATTAGAATGATTCATATGGTTAGTGAAAAATAGTAATATCTTCTATTTTCGAAATTAGATGGAAGTAGGAAGCAATGGTTTTTAAGCGTAAAACATAAAGCTTATTATTCGGTAAAATTGATTTGGTAGGTTCCTTAGCTTGAAGAAGTAAATGAAGCTACTTAAAAAATTATAGCTGAGACTTGTCACATGGGCGAATAAGTGCGTAATTTCTATAAGAAGCTGTAAATGGTATAAATCTATAACTTTACTATAAGATAAAATGTTTTTTTTTATATTGTAAGGAATTAAAGTGCTGATGGTTTACCTTGTGTTTTCACGAGCCTAACATTTTGGAATGAGCGATAGCTTACAGAGCCGTCAAAGCATAATGGTGAACATAAAAACGTCCAGCATAAGAATTATATGAACATTAGTAAAATGGCGAATAACAGAGAAAAATAAATATGGCAATAAGATAGATAAGGTAAAGGCAGATAGACACAATCCCATTATACATTCAGATGTTAACGTATTTTAGGCAATATAGCCAATATGCTATCATATTGACGGGTAGATATACTTTCATTTGTAAATGAGCATTGTTTTCGAGAAACATGATTTTTTTTGTTTGTTATTTCTTTTTTTTGCCATTTTTATCATCTGTTATCTTGTTTGTGCTCATTCTAACTGGTTGGATTGGAATTCTGGTAATGATGAACCATTCACTTGTTTTTAGGATAAATTGCATAACTTACTGAGGTCAACTAGAGATTATTTTTTACTGATGAATAAATAAGTTTAAAATGGAATTGACTTTAGGCAGTTTTAGCTTATAATTAATGATTTTAATGTAAGCAAAGATTTAGTATTTTATGGAATGATTTGCGTTCCAAAAATAGCCAGTTATCCGCCCCTCTATTGTGTTTTGTATGTTCATTGTTCTTATAATATAATTAGTTGTGAAATATTAAGTAACAACGAGAGCGGATTGTGGGCACGCACAGGAGTATATAAAATGGGCAATAATATGTTATAGTCGTGTATATTATAAGCGAACATACGTAAAGAAGGTTGCTTTATTATATACTATTGTATTTTGGATATGTAATTTTGGCGTAATAAAATTGACGGTGAAGTAGTTCTTAGACATTTAAGATTCTGCCGTACAATATGATCCTGGCGACTACTAATTGGCAGAGCACGAATAAGCATAGGTAGCGATTGCGTTAGTTATCGACTAAATAAATTTAATAAAGAACTACAAAAAAGAATTTATCATTAGTGTGAATCTGAAGATTTTTGCTCCACAGTTCTAATTTGGTTGTCTATAATTAGATTTGATTCCTATTATACATTTAAGCTAGTTTTGTGCCCAAAAGGAGAAAAGAGTGAAAAGCATGAGTGGGACTAAGCTAAAAAACAATATCTCCAGGCCTAGTAGGTAGTCTAAACTATGGAGATGGTGGATGATGTTTTTGTTTTTTGTACATCATTAACTGGGGAGGGGGGGGATACTCCTCATGATGTGGCTAAGTTTGAATCCCTTTGAATTATTGCTCTTAAATGAGATTCATAGAAGAAGCTATGTTGGATATGTGGTTATTTGGAGTCTTGATAATTATATCTATGGCCTGTCGTCGATAGACTTCAAATGTTAAAAAGGGTTGAGCTAATCCGAATACGACATAGTGAATTGTAAGGAATGGCTGCTTAATCGTCGCCTTTCAAATAAAAAATAATATGGACAAAAACAGAGGGGAGGTTGCGAAATTTGAGGGATCAGAAAAAATTGAAAGAGATTATCGGGCTTAGGACACCGGTTGTTTCAATAAGTTGTGGAACGTTATTGGGATAAAAAACGGGGCGGGGCCCGGATCGATTATTATTTGGATTGTCATCAAGGTGGGTCTTTTTTGAGCAGATTGGATTAATTAACAAAAGGGATAGAAGACATGTGTCTAAAACGTATTTTATTAGTAGAGTTTTTTTATTGTCCCATTTGGCCGCACAGTAAATACCATATGTTTTGTAGAGTTATTACAAGATGAAGAAATTTGTGTATAAAATTTATTCTATATAATATTATTCAAAGAGAAAAAAAATGTGATAATGGGATTATAATTATCTATGGTGGGGCAAAATTCTGCTCTCTAAATAGATAGGGAATAATTATTGCGTGAGGATGAAAACAACAGAGGTTAATGGAAGTATAGAGTGGAAGATTTGGCAGTATATGCGTTGCAGTAATCTTTTTTATAGACATTTTCCTATACTAGAAAAAGTTAAAAATGGATTTAAGCAACATTTAACAGGCTAATAGTGACTACAAGTTTACACAACGACATTAGTGTGTGGTTAATACGCAAATTGTGGCAGGAGCAAAAGGGAAAAAACATCTTTAAAATACAGTTTGACAGCCTAAGGGCATTATAATTTACTCTCTTGAGTTGTATGGTAGGAGAATGTCCCTGTGAATGCCAATAATATATCGCCGTTTTTGCCAATAACGTCGACACTTTTATGGAAAATACGGACAGGTGGCCTTCTAATTTCATTTTCACGAATTTTAGAGCATATTAATTTCGATGTATCATTATTCTTATTTGAATATGGTGAAAAATGAAGCATTACAGAGTTTTAAGCCTTTTTAAAGCAATTTTGTCGGAAATGGTTGGGGGAGGGGAGTGCTGTTAAGGGGGGGCTAGAAAGAATTTACAAAGATTCTAGAATTAGCATGAAACATTAATAGAGCAAATTGGGAGAGACTCATGGGGGGGAAAGTCGTCCCCTTGCCCCCACCAGTATTTGTTTTAAATTAAAATCATTCAAAATGCGAGTAAGTTTAGCTCAGTTCCTATATGGGGTATATTGTTTTTAGATTTCGCCACTCTTTTTTGACAAAAACTATGATTTATAGCTAATGAGTAGAAACGGGGGAGGGTATATTTCGTTTTTATAAATCAAGGAATTGTTACGCTGTGTGTAAGTTAAGGTACAGATGGCGAGTATAATGTATAAAAGTTCTTTTTTTTTTTTCATTTTTATAAATATATGGATAAGGCATTCAGTACGTTGCAGGTAGTCGGGCAGGCAAGGTTGATAATCACAAATTTAATGAAAGGAACATTAGTGGGCACGCTATAAGTATAAAGGTAAATCGTTCAAAATTTATATATCAATAATTATAGCGCTAAAAAGGATGATACAAATAGTAACTTATATAACGAGAAGGATTCTTAAGTATCACGGTTTGAAATTAATTTAAGAGTAAAGAGGTCTTATGTAGGCAAGGTTAATTATACTTACATAATCGTTAAGTCGTCTCGATTTGTTGTTGAGTGTACTAATAATTGCATATACTAGGAAGAGATATGAAAATGAAATTATATAGAAATTGATCGGGTCGCGGCTCTGAGAGCTTGGGGGGGGGGGGGGGGGGGGGGGGTGAGGAGTTGGTGAGGGGGGTAGGGGGGGGAGGGGGGGGGGGGGGGGGGGGGTTTGCGTTTTGGTGCTATTTGTATAGGCATATACAAATATGGTTAACATTATGTCATTCATTACTTTTTTATCTAACAGGTTTCTTTTTTGTAGAATATTGAGTTTTTGTTGACTGTTAGTAGTGATGAGTATAAACGTTTGAGAAATTTTTTCTTGAAGATTACTGATCTATTACTCAACAGCTTTTGTAAGGAAGAAAAGAAAAAGAGAAGGCTGAGGAGATCAAATATGCGAAATGTAAAAAGGTGAGTCGTTATAGCAGTAAAGTATAATTTAAAGAATAAATAAAAAAAAATATTTTCTGATTGGCAGAAGTTTATACCTATTAACTACATTTTGATATTTGCAAAGAATTTTATGCAATTTGGAATTGCAAATTAATGCGATGTACTTTGACTAGTAGGAGTCGTGAATAAAAAGTCATGCTTTTTTTCATGGGTGCATAATTTTTCTATTATCAGATATTCGCTTTAGTAGATTAGCGTAGTAGCATGATGGTAGTTGTGTTGTTTTTTTTTTGTCTCTGTGTGTTATGTATGGGTATTATAATATATATATATGTGGTGTCTTTGAAGATAAATCAGTTGTGAAAATAGAAAGTGGAATTTAAGATTGAGATTTTTTTTTGCTTTTTTGTAGTTTGAGGTTGTTATCTGTACCATATGCTTTCAAAGTTAGTTTATGTCGAAACAACGGGTTATGACGAGCATTCACTATAGAATAATAAAAAAACTTGTTTAAATGTAGAAGTTTGTTCAATACCTTTACTCGAAATAGAAATAAGTTGCATTCGGCCATTGAATAGCGAATAGGCTTTGCGATGAACTTTCTAAGCAGTGTATATATTAATGTTAAATAATGTTTAATAAAAGCTATTACGAATGAATTAGAAAGTAAAATGCTCTATGTTCCGCTACTGGCTTTATTTTATCTGAAGAGAGATATTTTATAACATGGAATGCAATAATTTATAAATTAAGTGTGTGTGAGAGACTGTATTTTTTTTAATTTTTATGCAAGTTAGAAGTTTATCTCGTGGATTATGTAAAAAATGGAAATAAAAAAAAGAAATAATATATGTAATATTTCGGTATAATGAATTTTATTTTATAAATTGAATGTAAAAATTTAAATAAATAGTAGTATGAAAAATAATAAAAAGAAACATCCAATGCTAAAAATAATAGAGCATTTTGATTTAGCTTTTCGTCAAAAGAAGAATTGAGACCGCATATATAGAGTATATCTTATTTCTCGAAATCCAATGAGGCAGAAAGGGTAAGTGAGTTGTTTGTGTATTTTGTTAAAGGCCTAAGGGATGTTGAATTTGTCTGAGAAGATTGCCGCCACATAAGTGCGTTCAGGGAAGTGCATAACTGTGTTTATCGCGGTGCACTTTTGTGAGTATCAATTATGACAATTTTTGAATATGTGTTTTCTGAAAGTATGAGGCACTCTTTAGGAAAAGGGTATAAGTAATTTATCGAATTCGGTGTTGCCTACGCCCCAAATAATAGTGCAGGGGTGGTCGTAATGGGAGGGCCAAAGTTTTCAAAATTCACTAGAATATAGATACTTATATCTCAATTATTATCATGGTACTTACCACGCAGATTTTTATGAAGCGTGAAGAATGCTTATAGATCGGCAGCCGAATTGGTAGGAGATCAAAATTTTGGCTGGTAAAGAATGACACTGTTTCGAAGGAGGCTATTAAAGTTGAAAGGCTAGTGTTTATTGCAGGAATTTGAATGAAGATAGGAGACGCTTTATGTTATTGAAAAGTTTTTTCACATTGACGCGTTTGAGGTACTGAAGGGGGTGGTTTTTTGGTGTGGGAAGTAGTAGAGGTTTGTTAAATGCATGAAAGTTAATCTTTAGAGAAACCAGAAGGGGGGAAGAAGGTGATCTTTCAGCTCTCTTCCACCGCCGCAGTTTCGCATTCTTTTTAGAATCATGACATAGTAAAAATATGGCAATTAATTAGCATCGTCCATAAATTGTGTGTTTATGATATTAGGCTTTTCGCTCTTTACTTAGTCGACTATCAATGTGAAGTATAGGGCAGCTTATTGCCGCGAAGAGGACTTGGGGGGTGTTTCGCGCGCCACCCTCAATTGGGGGGAGAGTGGGAGTGGGGTTGAAATATTGTTCTAATGTTTTTATATTTTTTTAAATTATTATTTAATTTTGAGGTTTTGTAAAATGTTGATCAGGATTGAAGGAAAGGGGAGTTCAAATTGCCGTCCCAATTGCAATTTTTTTCTTTAAGTAAGAGGAGGGGGGGATAAACTGGCTACTTATTGGGGTGATGGGAGTTGGGGTTCTTAACTCAATTGGCGAATGAGGTGGAAGTTTTATTATGGGCAATGGCCTAACTTAAAATTGATCTTTTAAATCAAAGAGTACAAGTGCATGTCCAGTGATTAAAATGCTCATTTGTGAGTTGGATCTAGAATTGCCGATTTTGTTTTTAATGTGTTAAATTTGTGAGAGAAGTTGAAAGTTTTTAATTATATTGTATTCACTCGAATTATAATTATTCCTGTGCTTGGTTATCTAAAAGGCCGCATGCAAGTTTTTTTTGCGTTACTTTTCTGTGTTATTATACGTAATCAAAATGTTTGCTAATATTAGTAAAAAGCTCTAATTCACGGACGATAAGGCATAATTGTCTATTTCTAAACTAAAATGGTTGTATTCTCTATAATATATTGTCAGCCATTGTCATATACACAATGTCATAACAGTGATTTTAAAAAATATCATCTTTTTTTTTTTTAATATGAAAAAATGTTTCTTTACACTCTAAGCAATGAACCATATAAATACCATAAAAAAAAATATAATAAATTGGCACATGCTAATGTAGTAGAAAGTTATAAGCATTCATAAAAATACACTTTTTTGCGAGAGAGCTTTACTAACATTTTTAGACCTATGCCCTTTGAGAACCAGAGTAAACACACAAGATATTAAATGACACATAGACGTGCAATGAATAATGAATCTACTGCATTGGGCAACGGTGTCTGGCTAACATATGTGTTTGTGTTCTTGTGTTGGGGCTGAGCGTGAAAAAGTAAATTTTAAAGCGAATACTTAAACATTATATTGCAACTAATAATGTTTTATTTCAATTTATATTTCAGCTGGGTGGGGTCAGTTATGTGGCATAAGAACCTTAAATAGGTTAAATATTAATAAAACATGATAATAGTAAGAACTGATATTTGATATTAGACACGAAAATAACAGCCGCTAGTAATAATAGTGGAGAGAGATTAAGGCGTCTACCGGGCGTAACTTCCTTGTGACAAGTAGCATTTTGATAGTAAAATGAACATACATAGTATTTGAGAAAATTTGTTCTACGCCGTATGAATTAAATTTTTGCATCATAAGTGACTTGTTATTTTTTATTGCAAAAAAGACAACGATATTTTGCTGCTAGTGGTTTAAGATATTTTATAAGGTGGAGATGATAGGAATACAATAACGTAGTCAAATATAAGGATAGATTATATATATTATTTAATTAGTTGAGAATGAACAGATTATTTAGAGGCAAAGAATTAAAATAATTTAGCATTTTCTATTTATCGAGAATTGAGCTCTTGAGTACTGGATTAGGGGGGGGGGGGGGGGGGGGGGGGGAGGGCGTTTTTTAATGATTGGATCTCAATTTGGACGCTTTGTTTAATATAACTGTATGTTTCTATCCTAATATGTCTAAGTGTACATTTTGCCTCTACAAAATAGCACTTTGTTTCACTCTTCTGATCGTTGTGGTTGCAAGTTGAAACAAGCAAATTGAAGTCTTGTAATAGACAGATCACGATTTTTTTTAGCATGGATGCTTTGATTTTGTAAAGCAATGTTGTTCTATTTTGCAGCACTGTTGTGTTCATTTGGTTGTCGTATTGGTAGCATTATTATGATTTATCATTCTGACGGTTCATTTGCTGTATCGCCAACCATAACGGTGGCGATCTAGGACTATCTAGGCTGTGGAATAGACTGGATTAAGAGTGAGTAGTTTCATTTGAAATGATATGAGTGTATATTCGGTAAGTACAGGAGCGTGAATCGGATAAAATGGGTATAAAATTGGCGATAGGATGTAAATCATTTGGGCGCATTGTGTCTGATAAAAATTTCGATTGGGGGACATTGAATTATGATTATTGTTTATTGTGGTGTGTTGGTGTTAGTTTTTATGCTAGTTTCTCTATTCTTTTGTAGTTGTAATTATAAGTGTGCTTGTATCTAGATAGATTTGATAGCGATGCTAATGATTGCATAGTGAGAGGTGACTAGAAGGATTGTGTTGAATAAAAGTGGTATCTTCTCTGATATTCGGATTGGGCAAGTTGTGTTTTTAATAGTAAATAAACAATATAGAAATCTGAAAACTATAGTAGTCACTAACTTTTAATTGAGTCTGATGATAATTGATTAACATCTAAAGTTTTCTGGACTATGAATTGGTATAATTTTGGCAAACTAAAAGCTGAAATTCTAAAGAATCTTTTATATGATATTTAGACGAATGCAAGAGTGGCTCAGACAAATAATCTGTGCAAGATGGATGGGTAGTGAATTTAATTTTCATGAGTAGCAACAAAAATTATTTGTGTTCTGATAAAGCATTGGCAAAAATATAATTATCAGATGCTTGCAGAGTGTACTCTGAGCGGGATCGGCAAAGCATGAAGATATCCTTGCTCGTCCCCTGATCGCGAAGCGACTAACGAAATCTAGTTGGCGATTAAGGTTATTTTATTGCACGCCAATTATTTAAAGGGCTGTAAATTCAACGAAGTAAGCCTATAGTCTGGATGTTTGCTTTTTTCGTGTGGGGCTAAAACTTTTGTAGCTCGGTGAAGGGGGGGGGGGGGGGGGGGGGGTGGGGGGGGGGGGGGGGGGGGGGGGGGGGGGGGGGGGGCGGGGGATTTCCAGCGATGAAACAAGTGAGAAAAGCGTGTGTGAGCATTTTCGAGATGGTGTCGTGGTGCAGAAAAGGATGAGAAGAGCGGTGTGTGAGGCTTAGTGATTATTGTGGAAATTAGAATGTGCATTGGGCTTGTGCAGGGGAGGTTTATTAGGGATTTAGACTGTATGTGTGATTATGACATGTGGGCATAGTAGGGTAATGGGTAGGGCGAATGAGAGATTGTATTAGATGGGGGGAGGGATATGTGGTAGAAGGGGGATGGGAATGGGGGGGTATATGAATGAGAATGGGTTTAGAGTAGGTCAAACATTGTTTGATGAGTTAATAGTGTGTAGTTTGTTTTTTATTGTCGTTTCGATTTTTTTTTGATGTATTTGTTTGGTGGTATAAATAGGATGATAGGCTATTTAGAGAGAATTTTAGATAGAGGGTTTTTTGTGGTGTTTTTGTGGGTTTATGGGTGGTGGGTTGGTTGTGTGGTGTTTTTTAAATATATTTTTTGGTGTTGGTGTTTTTTTTTTGATTTTATGTTTTTTTGTTAGTTGGTGTGATTGGAGTTTGTTGTGGGTTGTGTTGGGTGTATTCTTGTTGGTGGTGGTTTGGGAGAATTTTTTTTTTGGAGTGGTGTTTTGGTGGTGTTTGTGTTTTTTATTGTGTTTATATGGGTGTTTAATGGTGTGGGTTTTGTTTGTGTAAATTGATGTTGTTGGAGTGTTTTTGTGTGTTGGTGGGTATTGGTGTTTTTGTGGGGGTTTTGGTGTGTTTTGATGTTTGTTGTGTGGTGGGTGGGGGGTGGTTGGGGTGGGTGGGGGTGTGTGGGTGGTGTGGGGTTGTTGTGGGTGTGTGGTGTTGTTGGGGTGGGGTTTGGGGGTTGTGTGGGGGTGGGGTGGTTGGGTGTTGGTGTGTGGTGGGGTGGGTGGTGGTGTTGGGGGGTTGGGTGTGTGGTGGGTGGGGGGGGGTTTGGGGTGGTTGTTGGTGGTGTGGTGGGGGTGGTGTGGGGTTGGTGGGTGTGTGTTGTGGGGTGGGGTGTGGGGGGGGGTGGTTGGGTGTTGGGGGTGGTGGGGGGGTTGGTGGGTTGGGGGTGGGGGGGGTGTGGGTGTGGGGTGTGTGTTGGGGGGTGGGGGTGGGTGGTTGTGGGGGGTGTGGGGGGGGTGGGGGGTGTTGGGTGGTGTGGTGGGTGTGGGTTTGGGGGGGGTGGGGGGGGGTGTTGTTGGTTGGGGTGGTGTGTGGGTGTGGGGGGTGGGTGGGGGGTTGGGGGTGGGGGTGGGGGTGGGTGGGGGTGGTGGGGGGGGTGGGGTGTGGGGGGGGGGGGTGGGGTGGGGGTGGGGGTGGTGGGGGGTGGTGGGTGGGGGTGGGGGGGTGGGGGGGGTGGGGGGTGGGGGGGGGTGGGTGGGGGGGGGGGGGTGTGGGGTGGTTGGGGGGGGGGGGGTGGGGTGGGGGGGGGGTGGGGGGTGGGGTGGGGGGGGGGTGGTGGGGGGGGGGGGGTGGGGGGGGTGGGGGTGGGGGGGGGGTGGTGGGGGGGTGGGGGGGGGTGGGTGGGGGGGGGTGGGGGGGGGGTGGGGTGGGGGGGGGGTGGGGGTGGGGGGGGTGGGTGGTGGGGGGGGGTGGGGGGTGGGGGTGGGGGGGGGGGGGTGGGGGGTGGGGGTGGGTGGGGGGGTGTGGGGGTGGGGGGGGGGTTGGGGGGTGGGGGGGGGGGGGGGTGGGGGGTGGGGGTGGGGGGGTGGGGGGTGGGGTGGGGGGGTGGGGGTGGGGGGGGGGGGGGGGTGGTGGGGGTGGGGTGGGGGTGGGGGGGGGTGGTGTGGGGTGGGGGGGTGGGGGTGGGGGGGTGGGGGGGGTGGGGGGGGGGTGGGGGGGGGGTGGGGTGGGGGGTGGGGGGTGGGGGGGGGTGGGGGGGTGGGGTGGGGGGGGTGGGGGGGGGGGGGGGTGGTGGGTGGGGGGGGGTGGGGGGGGGGTGGTGGGGGGGGGGGGGGGGGTGGTGGGGGGGGGTGGGGTGGGTGTGGGGGGGGGTGTGTGGTGGGTGGGGTGGGGGGGTGGTGGGGTGGGGGGTGGGGGGTGGGGGGGGGTGGGTGGGGTGGGGGGGTGTGGGTGGGGTGTTGGGGGGGGGGGGGTGGGGTGGTGGGTGGGGGGGTGTGGGTGGGTGGGTGGGGTGGGTTGGGGGTGGGGGTGGGGGGGGGTGGGGGGGGGGGGTGGGTGGGTGGTGTGGGGGTGGGGGGGGTGGTGGTGTGGGGGGGTGGTGGGGGTTGTGGGGGTGGGTGGGGTTGGGGGTGGGGGGGGGTGTGGGGGGGGGTTGTGGTGGTGGGGGGTTGGGTGGGGTGGGTGGGGGGGTGGGGGTGGTGGGGGGGGGGTGGGGTGGGGGGGTGGGGGTGGTGGGGGGTGGGGGGGTGGGTGGGGGTGGGGGGGGGGTGGGTGGGGTTGTGGTGGGTGGGGGGGGGGGTGGTGGGGGGTGGGGGTGGGGGGGGTTGGGGGGGGGTGGGGTGGGGGGTGGGGGGGGGTGGTGGGTGTGGGGGTGGGGGGGTGGGGTGGGTGGGGGGGGGTGTGGTGTGGGGGGTGGGGGTGGGGTGGGGGGTGGTGGGTTTGGGGGGTGGGGGGGGGGGTGGTGGGGTGGGGGGGGGTGGGGGGGTGGGGGTGGGGGGGTGGGGGGGTGGTGGGGTGGGTGGGGGGGTGGGGGGGGTGTGGTGGGGGGTGGGGGGGTTGGTGTGGGTGGGGTGGGGTGGGGGGTGGTGGGTGGGGGTTGGGGTGGGGGGTGTGGTGGGGTGGGGGGGGTGGGGGGGGTGGGGTGGGGTGGGGGGTGGGGTGTTGGGGGGGGGGGGGTGGGGGTGGGGTTGGGGGGGTGGGGGGGGGGTGGGGGTTGTGGGGTGGGTGTGGGGGTGGTGTGGGGGGGGGTGGGGGTGGGGTGGGTGGGGTTGTGGGGGGTGGGGGGGGGGGTGGTGGGGGGTGGGTGGGGGTGTGGGGGGTGGGGGGTGGGGGGGGTGGGTTGTGGGGGGGTGGTGGGGGGGTGGGTGGGGTGGGTGGGGGGGTTGGGTGGGTGGGGTGGGGGGTGGTGGGGGTGGTGGGGGGGTGGGGGGGTGTGGGGGTGGGGGGGGGTGGGGTGGGGGGGTGGGGTGGGTGGGTGGGGGGGGGTGGGGTGGGTGGGTGGTGTGTGGGGGGGGGGTTGGGGGTGTGGGTGGGGGGGGGTGTGGGGGTGGGGGGTGGGGTTGGTGGGGTGGGGGTGGTGGTTGGTGGGGGTGGGGGGGTGGGGGTGTGGGGGTGGGGGGGGTGGGGGGGGGGTGGGGGGTGTGGGGGGGGGGTGGGGGGGGTGGGGGTGGGGTGGGGGTGGGGGGGGGGGTGGTGGGGGGGGGGGGGTGGGGTGGGGGGGTGGGTGGGGGGTGGTGGGGGGTGGGGGGGGGTTGGGGGGGTGGTGGTGGGGGGGGGGGGGGGTGGGGGTGGGGGGGGGGGTGTGGGGGGGTGGGGGGGGTGGGTGGTGGGGGGGGTGGGGGTGGGGGGTGGGGGGGGGGGGTTGGGGGGTGGGGGGGGGGGGGTGGGGTGGGGGTGGGGGGGGGGGGGGTGGGGGTGGGGGGGTGGGGGGGGGGGGGTGGTGGGGGTGGGGGGGGTGGGTGGGGGGGGGTGGGGGGGTGGGGGGGGGGGGGGGGTGGGGGTTGGGGGGTGGGGGGGGGGGTGGGGGGGGGGGGGGGGGTGGTGGGTGGGGGGGGTGGGGGGTGGGGTGGGGGGGTGGGGGGGTGGGGGGGTGGGGGGTGGTGGGGGGGGGTGGGTGGGGGGGGTGGGTGGGGGTGGGGGGTGGGTGGGGTGGGGGGGGGGGGGGGTGGGGGTGTGGGGGGTGGGGGTGGGGGGGGGTGGTGGGGGGGGTGGGGGTGGGGGGGGGTGGGGGGGGTGGGTGGTGGGGGGGTGGGGGGGGGGGGTGGGGTGGGGGGGGGTGGGGTGGGGGGGGGGGTGGGGGGGGGGTGGGGGGGGGGGGGGGGTGGGGGGGGGTGGGGGGGGGGGTGGGGGGGGGGGGTGGGGGGGGTGGGGTGGGGGGGGGGGTGGGGTGGGGGGGGGGGTGGGGGGGGTGGTGGGGTGGGGGGGGGGGGTGGGGTGGGGTGGGTGGTGGGGGGGGGGGGGGGGGGGTGGTGGGGGGGGGTGGTGGGGGTGGGGGGTGGGGGGGGGGTGGGGTGGGGGGGGGGGGGGGTGGGGGGGGGTGTGGGGGGGTGGGGGGTGGGTGGGGGTGGGGGGGGGGTGGGGTGGGGGGTGGGTGGGGGGGGGGTGGTGGGTGGGGGGGGGGTGGGGGTGGGGGGTGGTGGGGGGGTGGGGGGTTGGGGGGGGGGGTGGGTGGGGGGTGGGGTGGGGGGGGGGGGGGGGGGGGGTGGGGTGTGGGGGGTGGGGGGTTGGGGGGTGGTGGGGGGTGGGGGGGGGTGTGGGGGGGGTGGGGGGGGGGGTGGGGGGGGGGTGGTGGGGGGGGGTGGTGGGTGGGGGGGTGGGGGTGGGGGGGGGGGGGGTGTGGGGGTGGGGGGGGTGGGGGGGGGGTGTGGTGGGTGGGGGGGGGGGGTGGGGGTGGGGGGGGGGGGGGGTGGGGGGGGTGGGGGTGGGGGGGGGGGTGGGGGGGGTGGGGGGGTGGGGGGTGGGGGTGTGGGGGTGGTGGGGGTGGGTGTGGTGGGTGGGGGGTGGGGGGGTGGGGGGGGGTGGGGGTGGTGGGGTTGGGGGGGGGGGGGGTGGGGTGGGGGGGTGTGGGTGGTGGGGGGGGTGGGGTGGGGGTGTGGGGGTGGGGGGGGTGGGGGGTGGTGGGGGGGGTGGGTGTGGGGTGGGGGGGGGGTTGGGTGGGTGGGGTGGGGGTGGGGGGGGGGGTGGGTTGGTGGTGGGGGGGGGTGGGGGGGTGGGGGGGGGTTGGGGGGTGGGGGTGGTTGGGGGGGGTGGGGGGGGGGTGGGGTGGTGGGTGGGGGGGTGGGGGGGGTGGGGGGTGTGGGTGGGGGTGGGGGGGGGTGGGTGTGGGGGTGGGGGGTGGGGTGGGGGTGGGGGGGGGTGGGGGGTGGGGTGGGGGGGGGTGTGGGGGGTGGGGGGGGTGGGGGGTGGGGGTGGGGGGTGGGGGGGGGGGGGGGTGGGGGGGGTGGTGGGGGTGGGTGGGGGGTGGGGGTGGGGGGGTGGGGGGGGGTGGGGGTGTGGGTGGGGGGGGGTGGGGGGTGGTGGGGGTGGGGGTGTGGGGGGGTGGGGGTGGGGGGGGTGGGGGTGTGGGGGGTGGGGGTGGGGGGGGGGGTGGGGGGTGGGTGGGGGTGTGGGGGGTGGGGGGGGGGGTGGGTGGGGGGGGGGGTGGTGGGGGGTGGGGGGGGTGGTGGGGGGTGGGGGGGGGGGTGGGGGGGGGGGGGGGGGTGGGGTGTGGGGGGGGGGGGGTGGGGGGGGGGGGGTGGTGGGGGGTGGGGTGGGGGGTTGGGGGGGGGGGGGGTGGGGGGGGGTGGGGTGGTGGGGGGGGGGTGGGGGGGGGGGGGGTGGGGGGGGGGGGGTGTGGGGGGTGGGGGTGGTGGGGGGGGGGGGGTGGGGGGGGGGTGGGGGGGGGGGGGTGGGGGGGGGGGGGGGTGGGGGGGTGGGGGGGGGTGGGGGGGGGGGGGGGGGGGGGGGGGGGTGGGGGGGTGGGTGGGGGGGGTGGGGGGGGGGTGGGGGGGGGTGGGGGGGGGGTGGGGGGTGGG
>JAXGGA010007087.1:0-65052 GCA_038373865.1 Uloborus plumipes
TCGTTTAGCCATTAACAAGAATGGAGTTTTTTGAAGCAAATATAAAGCACTGAGACTTCCATGGTCTAAAAAGTTATAAAACCGCTGATGTAGAATATCAGTAAATCCACCTCGAAAATTGCACTCGAAATGAAAAGAAGAAATAGAATATTGATTATAACCTTCCTGCCTGGTACGAGTGGGGAAAATATTTTTAGAAAGGGGAGGAGGGGCGGTGGTGAATGACATAAAATCCTCAATCTTCTCTAAAATGAAATTTTCCGTTGTAATATATAAATTACGATCGACGTCAAAAGCTAAAGAATTTCAAATTGTTTTTGCACTGAAATTTTCTCTACATGAAAAGTGAATGAAAGGGTGGTTAAATTTTCAAAGTGAATATTTTTAAGCAAACAAGGTATCATTTAAAAGGTGAAAAGGTATCATTTAAAAGGTTGTATATTTTCAAATAGTTGTCTAAAATTCGATACCTTCAGTGTAAAATAAGTTACAAGATATTAAACTCAGGTCAAGATTTTGAGCATTTTCAAACCACATGTGGCGACTCTCAAAGAAACTGTTTTTCCCCAAAAATTCATACTAATATTCAGAATTAAGAGAAATAACAATTTAAATACACAATGCACATCACACATCACACTCCAGAGCCCCCCGTACCTACCACAACTCGTGGTTTAACCAGGATAGGGCTCTGAAAAGCGCTCTGTTATTTTGGAACCAGAACCATTTGTCGAGCAAACCCTTGGCCCAGCACCCCCAGAGGCATAGTTTCACTTAGAGGACTTTGTGACCACAACATTTTTAACGTCCTCCAGCCACCATTAATCAAGACGGTGGATATTTGATCTGCTGGGATCGAACCCGGGTCCCTCCGGGCACGAGTCCGACGTCTTACCGATCCACAGTGGAGTATTTGAGTGAAAATCCTGGCCAAAAGTCGAAAATTGAAAAGTTATCCGATTTTTATGAAAATTTATTTTATAATAGTTGATTAACTGGTGCATCGATCGGCACCAGTTTTGGAAACTTGAGCTTCATACAACTGCTCATAGCCTCGGTCAAAGATGAAGTTTCCGTGATAATTTTCGCTTTTTTGTTACGTTTCAGCCTAATTATTACGTTTTAATGCAGATTTTTTTGTGGCGTTATAAATGAATGGAATAAAACCAAACCAGTTTTACTGGTTAGAGAACTGTCAGGGCCTTGTGTTAAATTTTGATTCGAAGTAAATAGTTTTATTTTTTGTCGTCAAAAAAAATAAATAAATGCTTGGTGCGAGAAATTTTTAATGGCTTTTTCCCAAATTTAGAACTAGTGAAAGCTTTTTAAGTGGTTGCCGCGCTTTGTCGCGCTATTTTGAAAGTTGGAGCGTATTTGTGAAAGTCTCATGTGCTGATTTCTGCAAAAAAATGTTCCGCAAACAGTTGCCATTTTTTTATATGATTTTTTGAATAAAATGTATCATTTAATCATTTTGGACAAGTCTTGATATTAAAACGAATTTGGCAATGAAAATTTAATAAACTTGTAACTCGTGATTTCATTAGCATTATTGAATAGGTGGTGAATCAAAATAATAAAGCACAAAAAAAGCAATAAAATTTCAGACACGTGTTTCAGGGTTACGAGAAACTCCTTTATCAGTACATAAAGATGTGAGCCTGGAGTTGAGATTCAACGAAGTAATTTCAAAACGCTATTTTTATATTCATATTTTTTTGCATTGATTGTGCCATTGAAACATATTCATGCAATTTTATAACTGTTCGTGAGTTAGATTATTAATTTTTTTATGTACGCTAATCCGTCAATCAATTAAAATAGTTTTTTCTCACTGCGAAGTTTTTTTTCCCTTTTAAATTAAGATAACTTGAAAATACATTTATATATCATGTTTTTCTTTCTTTATCATTGTAGAAAATTATGTGACGGGGGGCGTAGGGGGGGGGAGGTATTTTCCCGCTTATATATAGTATGTTAGTAAATTTCTTTTCTAGCGCATTTCCTATCGATATCATTGTTGCTTAAGACGTTTTACCTACTCACTGTGAAATAGAACTCATATTAAATTTGAGTCCTAAGTTTCTATTCGCAGAATTCTTAGTGGGAAACATCACAGTGCTATGTAAACTGTTTTGTACATAAAAATCGACTCAAGGAATGGGTACTATTCGCTTCCATATGAGTGTGTCCAAGCTTGAGCACATTTCACTACTAACGACATTGGTCCCCCTCACCAAGGCCCTGCACCTGCACTCTTGAAATCGGATATCTACGTCCGGTCAGAGATAGGGGGAGGAAGGAGAAGACCACTGAGAAACAGAGGAACGTAACATTACGAACTACTATCATTGAAGAATCACACGCGTCATTTTTGAGCTCCTAAACCATGGAATACTTCAATGTTGAAAATGTCCACCAATATTTTTTAAATTATACGGAATCTACCAAATTTCAGAGGTAAATAGTGCTCATTATTGCGGGGGCATATTGTGCGTAGGCATATTGTGCATATTTTACTTAAAATACGTTCAAAATGCATACTTGCCTTTTCATTCAAACTTTTGTTGTACCACATTAAGAAAAATTATATTTTCCAGAAATTTTAAAAGTTCATACTTTGATACAACATGAAAAGTTGTTACTTTACCTTTTTCTGGAGGAAGGGAAGGGGGGGGGGACACATCAAATTACCACTATGGATGCCACCCGTGTTAGTTACAGTAGTCATAGTGTTTTTTTTTTTTTTCTTGTGCATGGTTAACTTAGTATTTTAACGATTATAACCGATCGATTAAGTACTAGAATTCAGAAAAGAAAAAAAAAAGGTTCAAATTTGTTTTGCACAGAACACTGGGCTATGTAAACAGCATTTTTTTTTTCAATAAACAAGTATTAATTACGGTGCATTCTTTCAAATGACAAGAAGTACATTGCATTAAATGCGCTTTCTTATTCCATTTTTGCTCTAAACTAGATTTTGGCAAGTAGCCAGCTGTTCCGGTAGGAACGTTCCTGAACGAAAATCGGTGAAAATATTTCTTTCACCTCTTTATAAAAAAATTCATTAAAAATCAATGGAGCAAGATAACTTCACCGTTTTTGCTTTAAATGAAGGTGAAATGTTTATATTGTATTCTTGAAAAGTTTCAGAGCAACAACACCATTAGATTCTCGGATGCATGAATTTTAATTTACGTTGATTGATAAATTAAAAAACGTCGAAAAAGTGACCTTTCTTTGAAAATTCTTGGAAAATCGGGAAATTACGTTAGAACTTCAAACAATTTAGACTTTTAAAGACATTGCTTTGCTCTTTCTGGTGATGTATTGTTTTTCTTCCTACGTTTACTAGAAACCTTTTTACGGTCGTAAACTCGTAAAAGTCTAAAACATGGATAAAACATTAAATAACTCTTTTTCTAAATTAAATTTTTAAAATCGCGCTTCAGGTTACGACATCTGACCTTTCAGAGAACTTGTGTACCAAGTGTCATAGCTGTAAGCTGGATAGCTTCGCTATACAGCGCACAAACGCACAGAAGGGTATTCCCTTCAGAAGAGCGAGGATTCCGAAATAGTTTTGGCCAGGATTTTCAGTCAAATACTCCACTGTGCGATCGGGCCACCACGGCCCTTAAACAATGCACAGCAGGTAATGTTGAAAAAATAGTTAAAAGTAAAATTCATTTTTATTTGTTAAAGAATTACCATGGGGCACATTTACTGTTTTACGTCCGACACCAAAATGCAAATTCTTTTGCTGAGCCTATAATTTTAAAGCTACATACATATTGTAACGAGTCCGTAGCAGCTTCAACTTTCTTAAATGAGCATTCCAATCTTGAGGAAATAACTATAAATTTATTTACAAGTATGTACACTTATTTACAATAGGAGCAGGAAACAATTGCTAAACATCCAGCAATTAGGTAGCAAACAGTACACTGTACTCTCAACAGTAACTCAGCACCACGTATCTAACGTGAACAGTAATTAAGAAATTACAAAAGCAAAACATTCGCCCAAGCGAATAAAAACGAGCCTCTCAGAAATCCAATCTGAGAAAAACTAACTGACTGTGTTCAAGGCCAGCTATTTATACTCGGAACGAAATTTCGACAACATTCTAGCAAAATCCTGTTCATTCATAACTTGAATAATCCATTCAAGAAAGTTCTAGCAATAAAAAGAAAAACCACTCCGAGCGAAAAATGTCTTCATGCTTATCAAAGTTAGGGCAAGTGTAAAAACTACAAAGTGTTTCAGGGCCGGTATACAGATGATAAAAGTGATATCTTCAGATACTTTTGCAACATGTCGCCAGATAAAACCAAAACTAATGAAAATGAAGCAAGGCAGGAAAAACAACAACTATTTACAAGATTTGTAACAATATATTTCTGTGTAAAAAGTAACATTTTCAATATATTTCTGTGTAAAAAGTAACATTTTCAATCTCATGGATGTAACCTATTTTAATTTTGTAACTATTGAATAATTCTCATTAAAATCTGTGACAGACGTTAAAAAAATTGTTTACGACCGACACCGTTTACGGTCGACACTTTTACAATCCTTAAACTACACTTGTTTTCAACTATATGATTCTCCATTTTTGGTCTTTAATTACAAAACTAAAATGGAACAAGCATAAAAAAGAATTTTTTTATGAATTTGCTGTCTGCGCATGCACTTGTGAATTTACTTAGAAAAATTGCAATTTTTTTCCGTAGCACATTTACATTAAGACAATTTAGACTCAGTACAATTCATTAACTGGTGGAAATCAGGGCTCAAAGCTATTGGTTTTGGAAATTAATCCAGACACTTCTCATTCCCTTGGTTGTCACTATCACGCAGTTTCAATTTCGAATTCAAAAAGCACAACGTGGAATTTTAAAAGAAATAGTCTGTAAAAGATAAAAATTAAGTACTTTGTTGAAATGAGAGAGTTGATTCATTTTTTTTCCTGTAAGAAATACCAAAAAACTTGAACAAAAATGTTGAAACCAGCTTTTTTACTATTAAACGTTTTGTAAAATCCTAAACCAAATTTGCACAATGTATTAAAAATAACAAATTTAAATAATTTGGAAATTGTTTTAGAATCTTATAAAGCTGTGGTTGAGATTAGAAATTGCTCGATTCCGTGATATAAAATGAATAATTAATTTTTGAATCAAAACTTTTAATCTAAAAATTGTTACAGACTCAACAATCATAATTTTCTCACGTTATCAGTTTTAAGAGAAGACATTTTTTTATTGAAATTATTAACTGTTTTAGAGATGAGTATTTATGTATCCTAAGTACCAATTTTTTCCAGGAAAAAGTGTTCAAGTACTAAAGTAAAATTCAATGTTGAGTCAGTAACGATTAAAATTGTAATTTTAGGGGACAGCTAAAGTCTTGATGTGTCATTTTAAGAGTGTAAAATAATCTACTTGACCATTGAACAAAAGTTAAGCTTATACATTTAAGAGCAACATTTTACGTCCATTTGAACAGTTTACGTCCAACATCGAAAGTTTACGTCCGACACCAAAGTAAAAATGGTTTCAAATTAATTTTATTCTTCATAATATAATTTAAAAACTATGAAATATGCTTCATTCATGAGCATACTTTTGAATTTAGTAGTTTCTACACTAAAATGTTGCCAATTTACAGACTTTCAATAATTTTTTTAACCGAAGAAGCTATTTTACTATTTGAGTGTTTATGTCCGACACCAACTCTTTAATGGATGTTAATCTCTACTTTAGGGATCCAGTTTCAACAATTAACATGATTTTTTATTCTGTATGATGCAGGAAGTATGTTCATATGTTACTAATTTTATACTTAAATATTTACACCTAAAATTTTTTTTAATAAAAATATTACTTAGATAGATTTTACTCTGTTTTTGATAATTTCTCACAAAATATAACTTCACAAAAGATATAGCTTAGGACAGTTTTATTCATTTATAAACTCAGGGTTTTGGACAGGACAGCAAAAACGGGTTTTTACTACAGTGTGAAAAAACTTAATGATCCTGGTATAAGTGTACTACTACTCTATATGCTAATATCAAGGGTAAGAAAAGTCAATCAACAAAGTGACAAAAATTTTATCCATAAGTCTCATTTTGCAAATAATGAAACAAAATGCCACAGAAGTAGTAGCAGTACTTTTAACAGTAAAGCTGTGCATCTACTTCTACTTTCTCCTACTTGTTGCAGTTTTTGCATTCTCACTCTTTTTTGGGTATTAGCTTTAGTCTAGAAAACAGATTTTGTTTCAAAAAATTTTTTCTGTTCTCTAAATTTAAGTTTTATTACTTGTGAAAAGAGGAATCAGTTTTGAAAATTTCAAAAATGCGGGAGCCACAGAACATTGAAACCTTCACCTTTAAAAAAGAACAACAACTTTATTTCACAAACCTTGCATATTACTGCACACAGGTGCTTTGGCATTACAAGGAATGCCTTTTCACTTTTGCAATGTAAAAGTAAGCTTATGGATGAAAAGGCATCCAACAAAAACTTTTGTCAGATGATGTCATTTATATGCTCACATCTTTTACATTGAAAAAGGCATTCCTCGTAAGGCTGAAACACCTGTATGCAGCAAATTTGAAAGTTTTGTGCAAAAAAACATTATAATTTTTAATTTTAGTTTCAACATCACGGCCGTTATTTTTTGTTCTCATTTTTGCCCAGATAAAATATCAGTACACATATTAAATTACCTACAAAGAAAAGTGTTGGCAAAAAATCCTTCACTTTAAATGAATTTCTTTCCTAAATTTTTATGGGGAAGGGTTTTCCCCTGAATCTTTTATGTATTTGAATTCCCACAATTGCGGATAAAATACAATAAGTGTTACGAAAGATTCCTTCAGATGTATGCACTAACTTTGCAAACAGGCATTATGTTAATAATAAAACATAAAGTGATAATAAAACACATTTATAATTGTTGTTGGAAATATTTCTGAAAATTTACTGCACATATTTTCAGTAAAAATGCGCAATTTAAGGCGATACAACAAGTAGTTTTTTAACCCATTAATGCCTGACATTTTCTTTTTTAAAGATATTTTGTATACTGGTTACAAACAGTGTTTAATGGACAGGAAAAATAATAAAAAAATTATGATGTAAAAAATAATTTTTTTATTAAGGAAAGAAAAATCGTCCCTTAAAAGTTACGACAGACCCCAGAGGGTACATACTTTTTTTTCTAAAATTTTTTTCTGCCTACGATGTAATAATTAAAAAGACATTTTATAAGAAGAAATAAAATCAGCAATTAACATAAACTGGGAAGCTGGGAACAACTATGAAAACTTAGCTTTTTTTCTTGAGATTGTGAACAATGTCATTTTTGATAAAGATCATATTAAAACTGCCAGAGAACACACTTTACAATGGTTATGCGCTGAAATATGTTAATAACGAATTGAAACAATACCAAGGTACGTATTGAACACTATTATTTGGGTGAAATGTTAATTTTGGGGAAATTCAGACCCTTTTTGGACCGTCCCTAAAAAGGGACGCTAGGCATTAATGGGTTAAAAATAATTTTTAAAGTGTAAGCGAGAGCAGGGGCGGCATTTCAGCCTTTAGTTTGAGGGGACGAGTTTTTTAGATATCAAGTACCTCAGTATGGAACAAAATACACATTTGTGAAGGGAAAAACATCTTAAAATGGATTTAATATCTAGAAAAATTGGAGTTACAAAACAATTTAAATTTTTAAGACCAAAGCAAAATATTATTTTGTTAATTAGTTGTCACGAAAAATGTTTTGATTAGTAATTAGTTTTTAACTTTTAGTCAAGTTATACTCTGCAATATTTGGAGTCAAAAAGAAAAGTTTTCTTTCCATTGATTCCCAGTGTCTTGTGCTATTTCCCAAACAGCTTAAGTTGAAAATACTTTCTTGTCCCGTTATACTTGTTTCAGAACATTTTTTTTTTCAGAATCCTCACTTATTAGAAATAATCTTGAGAATATGTTTAAGGAAGAGCTTTATCAATTTTTGTTAAAATGAACAAGCTATTTTAGTTCCTTTTGAACGTGATCATTGATTTGTGCTATACATTAATTGAATTTACCAGTTTTTAACATTCTGCGAATAATATTTGGAGCTGCGACCGCCCCTTCTTGCCCCCCTTATTTGCCACACCTGAGCGAGAGTGATGTCATATAGCTGGCGGGATTTTTGCTCTTTGACCACGAGCGACAATAGAGTCAGAAGCTTTGTGTATAGGCCCAAGCAGAAACAGGTTTTTTTGCTCTTTCACAACGCTGTCCGACCAGTTAAAAGTCACCACGTAATGCATTTCTAAAAATTTGAATGTGGTTTTGGCGCAAAAAGTTTAAAACGATCATTGTTGACAAACGTGGCAGGTTATTGGATTTTACTTTGATGAATCTAATATCCAAAGTGAATTAATAGACTTAAGCTAATTAAGAATGAAAGGGAAAAAACTCTGTAATGAAAATATAGTAAATCTGTAATACAATTTTTGTGAGTGAAAGGCTGAAATTACAGCCATCCGACATGACTGGTTTCGTTTCACAAGATGAGTTTTTTGGCGCGTGGGTTTTTTAAAAATTCCTTAAAAATCAATCAATGTGTTTTAAAATTCGGCTATGGTGAAGTCCTTTGCTTTGTAAGTCTCTTAACATATCTAGTACTCAAAGTAGGAATATTTAATAGGTTGAAACTTCCCTATTCTACAGTCAACTAAAAATCTCTGACCATCTTAACGCGTAAAATAAATCAATATAAAATTGAAGGATAAAGAAGAAAAAGAAAATACATTTTCTGGCATAGTACTAAAGATTTGTATATTTATTTTATTTTATGAAACTAATTTTAATACATAAACAATTTAAATAGATAAAAATATAAGAAATTTTTTTACATGAAATAAAGGTCAGTTCTTTCTCTCTCAGAAAAAAGGTGTATAAAAAGGGAGGAGTATGATTTAAATTTGTTTATTTCCCAATCTTTTATTTTTCTTAACTTGAATATGAAAATTTAAAATATAAAAATATTCATTAATATTGTCTGTGTACTATTTTTAAAATATTCTTTGCAATCTTTACAGATGAAAATCAAATCACAGAGTGAAGTTTTTTCTGTGCAAGAACCGATTATGATGCAGAAAAGAAAAAAAATGTTTTAGGAGATGGGCATCTTTCTCTTTCTTCATAAAATGTCACTAGATTTGGAAAAAAAGTGTTTACTACATTTGGTACATGTAGTAGTAGTGAACCCCTGGTTCTGAAAAGTACTTTCTGGCTAATTGTGATAGGTTAAGAAATTTAATTATCACTAATTAAGAGACCATTTAATTCTTTAAAATAAGGGTTTTAGAAAAGATAGCAGTCAATTTCTCTTATTTCACTTTGAAACTAGGTTTCTGTCTTACTTTGTAATTAGCTTGCTATATTCTTAGTATATTTCTAGAAAAGTTGAAAGAGTTGAACAATAATGCTAGAAATATTTTGTCCAGACCCTCATGATGCTTTCGTGCTGATATTTTTACCTGAGTTAATGATTTTATTTTATTGTTGTGTCCTTCACTTGAATTTTTCTGAAGAAAAACAATTTGAATCTGATAATAAAAATGGTTGCAATGCAATATCACGCAGTTTTAAACTGACAAAAACAGTTCAGCTAAATTTCATTCAAGAGAGTATCTTGTGGTGCCTACATGGATTAAGTCTGGACTTTTTAAAAATATAATTAAATTTTTCTACTGGAATACTTTGAGATATTAACATTTTTTAAAGAGAAATATGGTTTGTTGCTGCTAATTTCGGTAAATGTAAATACGATAAAAAATTATATGATATGATTCCATGCTGAATTATTTTTGTTTTTTCTCCTTTATAAAATTATGACTCTGATAGAAAAAAAGTTAAATATAAAACTCTGATCTTTAGAACTATTGCTAAGGAAACACATTTTACTTTTTGGTATTTTTTTGGCGATTTTTTTTTACCATTATTTTTCAAAAAATCTTGAATAATCTGAACTCGCAATCATGCACAATTTTGCATGGAATGCAACCTGTGCTTTGTTTTTAAACAAAAACAAGTTAATTGTTTGGCGACCGAATAGTCGAACATTCGGCATTGATTGTGGTCGAATGGTAGTTCGGCCAAATCACTTATTGTTGAATCCCTAATATCAATATTTCTGAGACAATGACGCAGAATATTGTCTGATGCATGAAATAAAATATTTATCATAAAATATTTATAATACTTTACAATACAAATTGATCGTATACAATTAAATAATCAAATAAAGCAACAATTTATTCGAAGCATGGTGTACTTTTTACACGTAACAATGAAAAATTTAATGCTGTCATCACATAAATATATTAATATACTGTCTTCAAATTAGTAGAACAAATTAATTTATATATCTTCCAGTACCACTAAACCATTTGAAATTCCCAAACGAGTGCAAAGTAATCAAATGAAATCAGAATTAAAAATGTTTTTCCATTCATATTTGTCAATATGGTAGGTCAAAATAAAGACTACTTTCATGTTTAACAATATGTTACATTTAACTTGAACCATTAAACAAACTAAATAAAACAGACATCTATGTTACAAATCAAAGAATAAACAAGTGTATTCTATTTTTATCATTTAAACAATAGAGAAACAATGTTAAATTTACCTCTAATGGGAAAAGGTTTCGTCCCAGACTTTTTGCGCGCAGCCATCACAAAAACAAAACAGTGTCACGGAGTGAGCCGGTGTTGCCGACCTCTAAACTTAATATCAGAAAAATCTGGAGTGTTTTTGTTTTTAAATACAGCACAGATATCGCGAACACTAAAATTAAATGCTTTTATTTCTTCTGCTTTTGTTACAAAGAATACCGGATGGCTATTCAGCGGAAATTCTATCAATCTAATGATTCAAGGTTATGGACTTCTGCGTACGCCTCGCCTTGAAATTCTTGGCAAGATCACTGGTCAGATGACGGACGTAGAATGACGACTCGGTTTCGTAGTCCTTCGATAGAACTCAACTGGTGACTGAGCTGATGAGAAACTGATAAATGAATAGCCTTGTAATCGAGTTGAAAGTTCATAGGAAATGTTTTAAATCAACTTTATCAGCAAAATGGTTTGGTAAGATTAAAAAAGAAATACATTTGCCAAATATTTTACTTGTCTGACCATGTTAAGTTCCATCAAAGGAGAGACCTTGTATTTTTTATGTGTGGGTGACGTGTGTTCAGTTTTTAACTTAGGCAGGGATTCAAGTGAAACAGCACTGCGATCGCTTCGAATTGCAATCGCTACTGGAAGTGAATTACATTATCATCAACTTAACTTGGCATGACGTCACTACGGGTGGAGCCAATAAGAGCTCACAAGCACTCAGCGATCTCCTCTTATTCGCCAAGTAGGCTGTGACGTTTTATCTAGCTCATTTTTCATAGGCAAACGTCACGCTGACGTCACGATGTTTTTATCAAGAAACGTTCTAATGTAATTCATTTCCAGTAGCGATTGTAATTTGCGATGGCCTGTTTCACTTGAATCCCTGCCTTACACCGGAAAGAAAAATATGAAAATTGTCAAGCCGAAAATGAAAGAGCAAAAGAAAAAGAAATTATGAGGTGCCCCAATTCTTCAAATCTCTCTTCAGCTTAGAAAAATTCTTCTTGATTTCGTTACAATACATTTTAGTGTTTTGTTCCATTCTCACATTAGTATGATATGCATTTGAAAAATGTTGGAAATTTAAGGATTTGATCATAAAATGTCAAAGCAAATGTGACTGTCGATTCGATGCTCTTCACCGTAATTATTCCAACTTGGTGACAAAAATTTACAATTTACAGTCTGTCAGTGTCGGATTTACCATTTCGCAAATGCTGCAATTGGGGGGGGGGGGGGGGGCACGCAGGGCCGGATAAAAATATTACGGAGCCCTAGGCCAAATACTTTTTGGGGCTTCCTGTACTGAGGCTTTGCAATTTTAGGCATTGGATGAAACAAATTTAGCCATTTACTAGAGCAATTTTTGGCATTTGGGAGCCCCCTAAATTGTGGGGGCCGTATGTCACGGCCTAGGTGGCCTATTCAGTAATCGGGTCTGCCCCCACCCCCCCATAACTAGAATCTCTCATGATCACACAGTTACAAAAGTTCACATGACAGATGTTTTACATGCTTCCGCGATAGATAATGGGGATCCTAAAACTTCATTTGCGACTGGCCCCTTAACGTAAATCCGTTTTTGTAGTCAATGGATACAAATCATTCTTGTGGTGAATTGTGCCTGATTATTCAAAAAGCTCATTAAACTTGAGCCTACACTCAAAATTTTCTGGCGGTCCAAAAATGAGCGAAAATTTGTGATTAAAAAAATCCAGTTTCTGCATTCAAACGCGTTTCTGAAGGTACTGATTACAACAAGTTCAGTATAGATTTCCAGGAAAGTTTTAAAAAAGAGGATCGAATGTTATCAAACGCTATCCGCTACAAGCTATCTTTTTAAGTGTGGGATATATGGCGCAACTTTTATACAATGTACATTTATAAAGTTTTTATATTTCTGTGAAGTAATAAATTTGATTTAACAATTATAACAATAGAATTTCAGTGCAACCAAAATACTGCATAAAAATTCTATATGTAAATGTGTGTGGAAAGGGGGATACACTTTAATTTGAATTATGCTGGGCCACTTTTAGAACTAATATATTGTATTATTGAGCGAGTTGTTTCAATGGGTCAAGAGTATAGAAATTCTCCCACCCCCAAGGTAAGCATGGGAGGGGGAGGGGGGGGGGTGAAAAAAAATTAAGTTTCCCTAACTTCGAAGGTTAATCTGGCCCTACTTGTGGAACGCAGTTGTTGTCCACAAGCAGTTGAAATATTTACATTAATTATTTGCAGATAACAAAAAAAAAAAAAAAAAAAACTGAGTTTATAATTTTATTCACATTTACAGAAAACAAACTGAGTGATTATTAAGGTTAAAACTAATTCGTCTTAACCGTAGTTCGTTTTTTCTTAAGGGATAGGGATAGGAAATGTAATTCGTCTTAGCAGTTATTCATCTTAAGCTTGTTGAATTTCTGAGGTTCGTCTGCATTTGCATCATTTTTGGTTTGTAGACTTTTTAATCAATGAATGGGCGGTGTAGCAAAATTCATCAAACTTTTATGTTATGCTCGGTGGTAAAACGGGTTAGCTGACAGCCCGACTACGTCTGAGGTCCAAAGAGAAAACATACAGCAATTTGTGGTTGCTCAATAAAAAAAAAAAATAAAAGAAAGAAAAAAAAATCAAATAGAATAAAAATAAAGTAAAATAAGATTGAAAAGAAGACACAAACCCTACCAGACGAGAGTAACAGGCTAAGAATTTTGGCGATAATATTTTATTGAATTATATTTCTTGAAACATTAAATGTATTTAAATTTTTGGGCTACCAGCAGCTTAAACGGAAAATTAAAAAACTCGGTGCTTAAGCGAAATTAATAATTTTTTGTCGAATAGTATTCATCATATGTTGAATTATTTAAGAATCACATTTTGTAAATCCAGCATTTGTACTTTTTTACGCTTTAAGAGTTTGCATTTTGGTCGACCTATTGCTTCTGTGGACAGATAAAATTAACCCACGAAGTTATTTTCTCAAAAAGTTGTGAATAGATGTAGTCTGTGGGCCAAGTGCAAATATACAAATACAAATACAAATACAAATGTGGCGACCAGCAGCAGGCTCAGGGCCCAACTTGGCTGGTCCTAGTCAAATTAAAGACCCCAATGAAGATCAATGGCCCTCTTAAAGCCATCTACTCCATTGCTCTTTACCGCCTCTTCCGGTAAGCTGTTCCAAGTTCCCACTACCCTGCTAAAATAGTAATTTTTTCGAATTTCCAGGTTCGCCTGAGGTTTAAACAGCTTAAAACAATGACCCCTTGTCCTGCTTTCCTTGCAAAAATCCAACCCTGCAACATCATTCATTTTAATAAATTTAAATAACTGAATCATGTCCCCTCTGGTTCTCCGTTGCTCAAGACTATACATATTAAGCATTCTAAGTCTGGAATCATAGTCTAAATTAGAAAGTCCATTCACTAACCTTGTAGCCCTCCTTTGTACCCTTTCCAATAAATTAATGTCTTTCTTCAGATAAGGAGACCAAAACTGAACAGCATACTCCAAATGAGGTCTTACCAAACTTCTATATAGAGGCAGAAGAACCTTCTTAGATTTGTTTGAAATAGATCTATTAATAAACCCAAGCATCCTATTGGCTTTGTTACTAGCTATGCTGCACTGTTGACTGGACTTGAAATCCTGATTTATTAAGACACCTAGATCCATAACATTATCTGCCCTACTAATGACTGAACCCTGTAAATAATAGCTTGTATGCTTATTTCCATGACCGAAATGCAGCACTTGACATTTCCCAACGTTCGTTCAGGTTCGTTTACCAATCTTAGGGACTACGAGAACTTGCTTGAAATCTATTAATATTGATGTCCTCAATCGAAAAATCCAATGTTCCCAAGCGGAACTTGTCTCATTAAGTTTTAATTAGTAATTGAAACACGAACTCTTTTCCTTGGCCTGGTCACTCTTTCACTAGAGACGTTGTCCCTAGGTGGCGCTATTGCACAAAATATTTGCAATCTAAAATTTTAATAAACAGTTTTTCAACCATAATTTTACTTTTTTACTCGATTTTACATTTCAAAATATATTAATACGTTTTGAATCACTCACTTTTTTCGCTGTGTGACTTAATTTAAAATCAAAATCGAACATTGTATCAATCCGCCAAGCGTTTCAGATATTCTCATTCTTTATTTTTGATCAAAGAGCGCCAGTTCGCGCGGTTTCGTTTCGCGTCGCTGTCTTTTATGGCTTGATATCCCCTTTTGGCGATGTTTCACAAAGAGCAACTTTTAGTGGAACGACATTGTTGTATACCGTATTTTTTGCCATATAAGACGCACCGTCTTATACGGCATAAATTAAAGATTAATTAAAATTGGGGGATTTAATTTAAAATTGGGTGTGTCTTACAAGGCGAAAAATACGGTAATATTGCGTTTTTTACGCTGCTATTTTGAATAACGTTTGATTTTTCAAAATTTTAATTAAATCTTATAAAATTAAGTGTTTATTGTTTTTGCTACATAACTTGCAGTCGTGAAAGGAGTTAGTGTAGGAGATATAGAGATTAAATAAGAACCAGTTTAGACATTTTTTTGTTGCTGCTTTATTTCTAGAACATAAATTAACTATTACTGTTTTTCAGAAAACCAATACTTATAAAATCACAGGACCGTCATTTGGGGGAGTGGGGGGGAGTCAATTCCTCTTCTTCCCGGCTTTGAAAAATCAATTTACATGTAAGCGGGCGTGGTTTTTGTCATTTTTGGTGCAATTTACATTGTGTATGCAGTGTTTTCCCCCGCTCCCCTGGAAAAATTTCAAATAGCTTGTGTAAATACATATAGGATATATAAGCAAGGGCGGATACAAGGGAGGGGCGATCGCCCCTCCCTTGAGGGACTCTTCCACAGCGGTAAGTTCAAAAAAGGCAGTTTTAGTTGATTTTTGATGATATTAAGAGAAAGGGTGAGGATTCGGAGCTCTGATCTGGAAATTTTTCGAAATGGAAGACCAAAACATTTGTAACCAACATGTGTTAACAAGGGTGCATGGAGAAAAAAATGGGCAAGTAAGAAAAAAAACTCAATCGCCCCTCCCTTGGAACATTTCTGGATCCGCCCTTGTATATAAGGGACTGATTTGTTACCGCGAATAAGTGTTTTGAACGACGTCAATCGTCGCCAAATATGATTCGTGACTTTTTCCGTCAATTTTGAGCTTTTAAAAGTAATGCATATTTTATGATGTGCTTTAATAAATGTAATTTAAAATTTTAAATGAAACCATTAAGATCATGACAGGACCTATAGTCTGTGGGCCAAGCACCGATATCGTTCAAGTTCTTTTACCAATTTTAGGGACTACGGGAACTTGCTTGAAATCAACTAATAGTGATGTACTCAATCGAAAAATCCAATGTTCCCAAGCAGACCTTGTCTCATTAAGTTTTAATTAGTAACTGAAATAGGGACTATATTCCTTAGTCTGTTAGCTCATTCACAACAAAAATTGTCTCTAGGTGGCGCTGTTGCACAAAATATTTGCAATTTAAAATTTCAATAAACAGGTTTTCTACCCTAGTTTTTCTTTTTCATGCGATTTTATGTTGCAAAATATATTAATAAGTCATAATATACTTACTTCACGTCTTTTGTGATTCAGTTACTAAGAAAATCACAAAAATGTATCAATCCACATTTCCGCTTGTTCTTAATCTCGTTGTTTCGTTAATGGCCCTATATAATCCAGTCAATGAATACATTATAGAATGCATGGAATATGCGAGAGTATTTGACTACAGAATATTGTTAGGGGTAGTTAGTAAGTTAATGTACTGAAAGTCCCCGACCCTGGGGGGTTAGCTAAAGGGGGGGGGGAAGCAAATTTTGGGTTTTTCGAAAAATCGCGGAAATGGTGAAAAAAATTTGTTTAGCTTGAATTTTTATTTTAAACCAACTTCGTATAACAGTGTTTCTACACATATTTGTCGAATTTTCAATAATTTTCCAGGTGTGTACAATTGTGAAAAAACGAGAAATTTCGGAAAAACTCTATTTTTGTCAAGCAACGTTGAATGGTTCTATTTTAAAAAGGGAGACAGCTTGATTACGAAAATGCAAGATAGCAGCATTTCCACGTACTCCGATATTATTTTATTTTTATAGAAATGATAAGGAGGAGAAAAAAAAAAAAAAACACAAATCAACACCTCAAATATACGAATGTAACGAAAAACAAAACAAAACAAAGAGACATCCCTTCTCATTCCTTATCTCTCTTATCACAATCAATTAATTAGCTGTTTCATAAAATCGGTTGAGACCTGACGCATGCGCGAATTCGAGGAAGGTCGCCGAAAAGAATATCAAACAGTATCTATATATCCATCTATATGTACATATAAATACATAGGCAGAGACTGACACATATATATGATATTTAACGTAATTATCCGCCCCTAGAATTCCATTTTCGCATATTTTGCCATCTATCTTTAATGGCCTGTAAAAAACTAATGAGACAATATTTTTTCGGGAACATTGTGTTTTTTTCATCTGTAGACTCTAAGGATTCAGAAAAATATCACATTTCGTAGTCCCCGAAGTTGGCAAACGAAACCATGTTTCTAAGCATCTTTTCTGCCTTCGGCTCACAGACTAATGGCAGCAGCAAACATCTGCGTAACTGCTCAATGTTGCTGCCGTAATCGACCAAGCGATTCTTTGTGTCCCAACCAGTGGTCGGAAGTCGGAAGTAGCGCGCTACAAGTAGCAAAAACTACTGTAGTAGCTACATTCTTTAGTAGTTTGTAGTGTAGTGCACTACTTTTTTAAAAAAGTAGAGTAGTGAGTAGCGAGATACAGAAAAGTAGTAGTTTGTAGCGATTTCTATAAAACTACTTATAAATAGAGTATAAAAAAATAAAAAAATAAGTTTCACTCGAATCTGACTGGTCTAAATCTTACACGAGTACATTAGCGGACTCAATGAGAAATATCAATCACAAAAATATGAACTGACCTTAAACATGTCATTTTGACATAATTTCCCCATGGTTTAACAGGATTTTTTACATGGAAAGCAATTTCAGTGTTGATTAGAGTAATTAAAATTTGACATTTTTAATAGCTTATTCATAAATGGCAGAAGAAGAAATGTTTTTATATTCTTTGAGAAAAGTACAAAAAGTAAGGTAGTTTCTTGATTTCTGAGGTCTGAGCCCCCACTCCCCCCCATAGGAGCGCCCATGTTTGAAGGTTGAATTCTTTCAACCTTTCAACTTTTGAATTCTTTCTTTCGGCGAATTTTCTTAAAAACCGTAAAAAAAGGCTCAGAAAAACCAAATTGGCGCAAAAGGAAAAAAGGCAATTCTTGGGACTATTCCATGTTCAAATGAACTAATTTATTAATCCAAATCACTTTTCAAAACAATTTGTTCAATTCATGAGCGGTGTATGCTTTTCATTTATTTACTTTTAAAAAAGTAGCGAGGTAGCGACTACATTTCAAAAGTAGTTTTTAGTTGCTACATTTAAAAAAAAGTAGTTGTAGTGTAGTTAACTACGTTTTTAACAAAGTAGTTGTAGTTGTAGTTCGCTACAAATAAAATGTAGTTTTTCCAACCACTGGTCCCAACTTTACTTTTCTTTTGTCTTCTTGAACCGTTTGTCCCCCGCGCTGAACTTTTCGAAAACATTTGTGCTCACTTTAAAATCTAACTCCAATTACATGTGGATGATTTTCACAAAACGTCACCTTTTACCTATGACAAGAAGAAAAAATTCATCTCATAACTAATTAATTGTCACATTCATATAAATTAAATACAGAATGTGTGTGTGTATGTTTCCTATACAAATCTTCAGTTTACGTCGGAGCTCTACCAAATTTGGATGGGAAGTACTTGGCCACCCGGGAAGAGACATAAGGGAGTTTTCGAACGCCAAAATAGTACCAATTCGGCGAATTTTAATTTAAAAACTCCAAAATGGCGTAAAATTGGCTCTTTCTGCCCGAAATAATTATTGGATCTTCTCAATTTTGGTCTTATTGGAAAGAACAGCAAAATACCTTTTAAGAAGTTTTCTTCCTACTGTTTTGAAAATTGCTACTTGACAACTTCACCCAGAAAAAAATATGAGCGACTTTTATTTATCCAATTTTAAATTGGATAAATGAAAGTCCTTTGCGCGAACTTCAAATTAATAAGAGTGAAAGAAGGCCTCTATCTTACTATCATATATTAACTCAGTCATTTTTATTTAAACATAGCTTGCATAGGTTTCTACAATATACTTAATACTTTTTGTTTCTAAAAAATGTTTAAAACGCACATTGCAGCAGCCAATCGTTTTCCATCGGCAATCAGCTGCCGATTCTAACTTGGAGAAAACATCGGTCATCGGCCGTCTTTTAACAATCGGCCAACAATCGGCATCGGACCATCGGCCAAAATTTGCCATCGGTCGAGCCCGAGCAATTACTGCCCCTTACCTAAATGCGTCACAAACTTAGGAAGATACTTTAAAACTTTTATTTGATTGATTAATAATGACAATGAAAGAAAAAAATCAATTAGAATAGTACGTTATAAAAATATTGACAATAGTTAAAGCAAAACAGATCATATCTTGAATATCGAAGAAATATTTTTCATTGCAAATTTTGCATTTTTACACTAAAAACTCGTATGAATCGCTGATGTTTGCATGTTGCCTTAAAGTGGGACTGCATTTTAAAAATACACAGATAGCATTTTTGAATAAATACAACCAAAGTAATGCAAATAAAAGAAAAACATCTTTAGTTACCAAATTTCTATTTAATGACAAAAAATAAAATAAATAAATAAATAAATAAATGCTTGAATATTTGAAAGCAAAAATGAAACAAAATTCGAAGTATAAAGTACAAAAATCCAATTAAACCATTACTTAGTTGAAACAATTGTGTAAATGTTCTAAATTATTCTTAAAATATTAGAGAAAAACAGAATTGTATGAAAACTTGCGCTGAAAAATTTCAGAAGTAAAAATAATTTTCATTATATATTTTAAAACTATTTATAACATTGTTCGTTTCTGTTAATAAAAGCCATTTTTAAACACAAATTATGCAAAACTGCTTTCAAAATATTAATTCGAACATTTCAGCTTCTCCTCAGGGGTATTAACAACTACAAGTTTGAAATTAAAGAATGAGCAAAATTCGATACAAAAGAAAGAGTTCATCAGGGTTGCTTGATTTAAACCAACAGGTTTTTAAAAAAGACAATGTGGTATTTTTAGAAAATTGTTTTTTTTTTTAATTAAATATTTTTCCCCATAGTGTTTGCTAAAAATTTTACTTATTATTGGAAAATATGAAATTTAATCATGCAAATTAATTAGCAAAGCTTTAGAGATAAGTTAGATTAATAAATTCCCAAACTTATTACTCTTTTTAATGAAATGCAGGTGGGCTAAATAGTTTTTCGTTTTATTTTATTTCATTTTAAATCAATGCAAGTTTTTCTATTAAGTAAAATGTACAAGACTGATTTACTAAGTTTTTTTAAAATTATACGGAGAAATGCATAGTTCAAGTAGTTTGTTGTCTAGATTCTTTTTTTGTTAATTTATTTCTTCACAGCCTTTTATAATTCAAAATAGCCCAAAATGTATATATATATATATATATATATATATATATATGTGTCTGAAAGTGATAACTCCTCCATCAAAAGCTTTGTCATTAAACCACAGTAGATAAGAAACAACAACAACAACTGAAGAGAAACTGATGCAAAGAAAAATTAACAAAATTTTATTTACACTTTTTACAAATCAATTTTTATTGACGGATTTTTTGTAACTCTAAATATGGAGTGGCATCGCATTTGGAGGGGAAAAAGAGAAGAACCACTTTAAAATTACATTGTAATACAAGAGAAAATCAGCATTAATCGTACAAAGAACAGTAATACGGCATATACACATGTTTCATGTTTTACAAGTAATTCCTTTTTTGATGCATGCGTATATGAACTTTTGAATATAAGTCACCTACGGTGAAGTTTTTGTTTCTTTATTCGGATGTTTTTCATCCAACAATTCGCATCTTTATGTGTTTAAAATTTGCTCTTTGTGACCTTGAAATTCGAGCCGACTTTTTTATTGAAATTTGTTGTTAAATCTAGATTTTCTCATTTGTTATTGATGCATAAAGGACTTGCGTGTTGCTTAATCTATTCAGCTCAAAAGAACGTTAGCTCTTGTCCCCTATAAATTTGTCTATGATTAGAAAAGCGTCAGTGAGAAATGATATTCTACCGTGCTAAGCACAAAAGTCGTATCTGCACTTTTGAACAAAATTGAGTTGGGGCGCTGCTCCACATTGACGTAAAGCAGAAACGTAAAACGGATTAAATGGTATTCCTGTAGAAAGTACCCGGATTTTCGGTTTCTGCCTTCGGTTTCGGTCGCGTTTTCTGCTGATGTGGAGCGCCCTTAGTGTACCAAAGTGGTTCTTTGTGATATATTTTATCAACATACAATGTTTGATCTTGATGGTCATTTGAGAACGAAAAGTATTAAAAAAAACTGAAAAAGTATCGTCTGAATTAAATACATGGAAGCGCAAAACTTTAAAGAGTAATATTTCAGTTTGAGCTAGACTGCAAATACTACTTTTGCGTTTAACACGGCAGTATTTCCCTATGTTCAGGCTAAAAAAAGAAATGGGTAACTTAACGGGCTATTGAGGGCTCGGTGTAAAAACTTAATCCAACTTCGGCAAAACATGAGATAGAGTTAGCATCATATGTAATACAGCGGTGAACATCTTTTGCCATAAGACTTGTTGAGACTGATCGAAAAGAAGCAAATATGTCAATAAACACCTTACTGTGTTTGGAGAAAGAGTTCCTGCCTTTCCTGTCAATAGATATTTTAACATTAGTACGGAAAAGTTGTCTCCAGTTGCTTTTGGAAATTACCTATATGAGGTAGATAATACATTGTGTTAATAATACTCATTGCAATTGTTTTAAATCGAAAGGGAAAATCCAAATTTTCCATGTGGGTCGTTCTTGCCAAAATAGCAGAAACTTTCTCCGACGCTAATGAATTTCTTTTTAAAGTCAAACTTTTTATTACCACCAATGAATCATTTTCTTGTTATTGATTATACATTCAATTGTGCATAATCAAGTATCAATGGCTTGTACAGAAATAATTTATGAAGAGTTTAAAAACACTTTGTTTTGTTATACGAAACGAATTAGAATATAAGATATCCCAGCTTCAAATCATTAAGGGGAAAAATGTGATTTAAGATCGTGTATGGGTCATTCCATGTCAGTTCACCCGGTCATGTAACCCATGTCCTCGGATTTTGATAAAATTTGGTGTATTTAATATTTTTATGGTGGTAAGTAACCATATGAATTCTTTTGCCCATATGTGATCTGGTTTTTGTTTTACAGGCCGTCAAACTTTTCAAAAAATTGCATTTTCTGTCAACCGCTAAGCCTAATCTGCATGTAAACGTATCTCTTCAGTAAATTGTGACGGGAGCAGAAATCTTTCAATATTTCCAAAAATTCTCAGATATGTTGCTGAAAGTATGAGGATTTAATAAAAAAATACTTGAAATTTATATAATATAATTTTGTTTGAATAAAATTTGAATAAACTACGACAAGCATTTTTTTTCTTGTGCAAAACATGAGTTTACTTAAGTGGCATTTCACGAAAAGGCGGAGGTCCTATTCAATAATGGAAGCATTCGAAATGAGCCTGAAGGTGTGTTCTATCATTGCAAAGAATAAAATTAGTGGTTTTTTTCGTTTTCTCGTTGCTCTTGCACAATATACACAGTTCAGTATCAAAATTTTTGAAAAAAAGTTCTAGTCATTTTCCTAACCTAAATTTCACTAAAAAGCAAACATACCTTTATTTTTAAGTGTATTTACAGCCCTATTATGCTACTTAAAAATCATCTTAATCCCTTATTAAGCAGTAAGAAAAGTGAGAAATAATTTATGACTCCCAAATTCAGTTGTTAAGTTCAGCAAAATATCAGACGTAGAAAAAGATGTGCAAAACATGAATTCACTTTAGTAGCTTTTTATGAAGAGGCGGAGGTCATATTCAATAATAGAAGCATTCGAAATAAACCTAAAGGTGTGTTCTATCATTGCAAAGAATAAAATTAGTGGCTTTCTTTCGTTTTTTGTTGCTATTGCACAATATACACATTTCAGTACCAACATTTTTGAAAAAAGTTCTAGTCATTTTCCTAACTTAATTTTCAATATTCTTTGCGTAAAAGAAGCATTGTTCATGCTTTTGTAGCATGAAAACGTATTATATTTAGTTTTAATGAATTATAATTGTATTGAATGTGTAAAGAAGAGATAGGATAGCACAATCTTTAAAGTAAAAATAATAATTAAAAATGTGAGTTTCTGAATATTATCGGATTGTTTGTTTTTGAAGTGTTTGTGTGATCCTGTTTTCAGCAAATTTAAGGAATATACTGTTTGATGTTTTAACGCTCAACCTTCCTTGCATTTGCGCATGTATCAGGTCTCTTCTTATTTTATCAAAATATGGGTCATAGTGATAAGAGGGATAAAGAATGTGAGTGGGTTTTCTATTTTGGTTTCTTTGTTTTTCATTGAATTCGCTTATCAGGAAGGTTGGTTTGCGCTGATAAATAATAATAGGAGATAATTAAAAAGCTTGAGCCCCGGACAGACATAATTCAATAAAAATAAACTAGAAATTTCAGCATCCAGTTAAGAGCAAATACAGCTTTCGACACTTGCTATTGGAGTTTAAAAGAAAAAAATTGAAAATTTTCAAGTAAGTGACTATGCTGGATTTGAAGCAAGTCTATCTTTTACCTAAGAAGAGACTATTATCTTTACTATAACCAAGAAATAGTAAGATGTATAATGAAATAACTACGTCAAACGGTCCGTAACATAAGATTCTGGAAGATGTTACTATTATCTTCAAAAGGAGATTGAATATGTACAAAATAAGTATTCCGAATATTTCATGATAACTTGACTTCAACAAATACTGTCCGACGTCGGAAATGCAAGGAAGGTCGAACGTTAAAATAACAAACAGAATATTCCTTAAATTTGCTGAAAACAGGATCACACAAACACTTCAAAGAAAAACAATCCGATAATATTCGGAAACTCATATTTTTCATTGTTATTTTTTCTTCAAAGATTGTGCTATCCTATCTCTTCTTCGCACATTCAATACAATTATAAATCATTAAAAAATAAATATAATACGTTTTTATGCTACAAAAGCATGAGCTATGCCTCTTTTACACAAAAAATATTGAAAATTAAGTTAGGAAATGACTAGAACTTTTTTCAAAAATGTTGGTACTGAAATGTATATATTGTGCAATAGCAACAAAAAAAAAAAAAAAAAAAAAAAAAAAAAAAACGAAAAAAGCCACTTATTCTGTTTTTTTGCAATGATAGAACACACCTTTAGGTTTATTTCGAATGCTTCTATTATTGAATATGACCTCCGCTTCTTCATAAAAAGCTACTAAAGTGAATTCATGTTTTGCACATCTTTTTTCTACATCTGATATTTTGCTGAACTTAACAACAGAATTTGGGAGTCATAAATTATTTCTCACTTTTCTTTCTGCTTAATAAGGGATTAAGATGATTTTTAAGTAGCATAATAGGGCTGTAAATACACTTAAAAATAAAAATATGTGTGCTTTTCAGTGAAATTTAGGTTAGGCAAATGACGAACTTTTTTTCAAAAATTTTGATACTGAAATGTGTATATTGTGCAAGAGCAACGAGAAAACGAAAAAAACCACTAATTTTATTCTTTGCAATGATAGAACACACCTTCAGGCTCATTTCGAATGCTTCCATTATTGAATAGGACCTCCGCCTTTTTGGTGAATTGCCACTTAAGTGAACTCATGTTTTGCACAAGAAAAAAATGCTTGTCGTAGTTTATTCAAATTTTATTCAAACAAAATTATATTATATAAATTTCAAGTATTTTTTTATTAAATCCTCATACTTTCAGCAACATATCTGAGAATTTTTGGAAATATTGAAAGATTTCTGCACCCGTCACAATTTACTGAAGAGATGCGTATACATGCAGATTAGGCTTAGCGGTTGACAGAAAATGCAATTTTTTGAAAAGTTTGACGGCTTGTAAAACAAAAACCAGATCACATATGGGCAAAAGAATTCATATGGTTACTTACCAACATAAAAATATTAAATACACCAAGTTTTATCAAAATCCGAGGACATGGGTTACAAAATCCCGTTTTCCTGGGTGATTTGACATGGATTGACCCGTATGATACTTTTGCAATTAGTAATAATATATTTTTAAAAAACCATTTATTATGTTTTCAGCATTTGAGGCAAAACCTAGAGATGCGTTCAAATAAATATAATTTTGATTTAAATATTTACGTACCTAAGCAGTCAAAGTGATTTTCATGTATTACGTGACATATAAAGTACTCAGTCCACAGAAATAAACATTTCATTTCTTCAGATACATTACTTCAATCGTCAGCTAAACTTGTATTCGTACTTGCTCCCAAAGTGTTTATTTGAACTTACTCATTTCTGCTCTCCCTCAATTATAACTTGGGAAGCTGTATTGCTGATTAAAGAGGTTATTAATGAACTAAAAATGAATAAGTACGAATATATATATGTATATATATTTTTTTCTTGTTCTCTTTCATCACGAAATACCAGAAGTTATAAATGTTAAACTGATGATAAATTTCTTGATTTAAGTTGATAAATGAACACTTATAATGTTTTCACTACTTTCATTTACGAATTTCCTAAGCACTAAAAATGAGCTTTATCAAAAATAGATTTACATTATATTTTTGCTTGATGATTTAATTTTAGCTAGTGAAAACCGCTTGTGGCCAAGACATGACATATTTGCACTCAGGTTCCAACTTTAAAGTGCTGATTCCTTTCAAGCAAAGAATTATATTCATTCAATGAAAGTCATATTTCTTAAAAATTTAATTCTGATGCAGAGTTTCTCATTCAAAGTGCATTATTGACTAGTTTTTGAGCTATGCTGTCAAGTTACTTATCAGTTTAGATAGTTCAACTGTACTCTGTCAAAATAACTTTAGTTTACCAGAATGATTTTGATTGAAATTCTCAATCGAATGATTTATGAATAGTTAATTGCCCTTCTTTTGAGCCATTTTTCTCAGTAAGAACCAATACTCTCTCTCTCTTTCTCAAAAAAAAAAAAAAAAAAAGAACTTTATGTAACGCATAAATGAGTCACCAGGTGGTTCAAAACATTTAACATTTTTTCATTTTGAAGTCTGAGACCAAGAAGAGTGAAGAACATTGAAGTGTGACAAGATTCTGATGCATTGTACGATATAGCAATATTACTCAGTTACACTGCAAAAACTGAAGGAGTGCATCACTACAGATACGATGATAATTGAAGGAGCATGATGATGAATGAGAAAAACAACTGGAATCATCATGTGGACGCTTCCAGTCTGATCAATGGACGCCAGAGTGAAAAACACCCACAAAAATGACACTAAAAAACCCTTAAAACATCTCTCCCAAAATTTCAGTGATGCAGTCTGCACCATAACCTCCCCTCTTGGGCACTTCAGTATGAATGACCCATTTTCCAAATTGGTTAACTCTACTTTTCAAAAACTTCTGCTTTTCAGCTTTAAAACTGATCTGTTGTGAGTATGTGAATGTACAATAAAGTCTTGCTTAAGAACATTTCTAACCATGTGATGATAAAACATGTAATGAGAACGCAAGTTTTGTTCTGCGGAAGAAACCATCTTCTTCATCTCTTTTTTCTACTTTTTGTTTCATGGAGTTAATAGTTTTGGCAAACGATGCATCCATTTGCTAACGTCTACACTTGTTAGTGATCAAATTACTACTAAATAAAATGTTCGGAAACATTTATATTGACCCTGTATTAGAAATGGATTCCCATGACCTGTGTTTTAGTTGGTTTGTAGCACTGCAGTTCCATTAAAAAAAAAAAAACATATGTCCCTAGTATCGTTTTGAGAAAATGTACATCGATGCATAGTTCACCACTCCCCTCCCCCTTATTTGATATTATTCATTAAACTTCTTTGTTTTCATAACGCCAATGCCACAATCTTTAGAAGAGTCTACTCCACATTGTAACTACTTAGTTTTACTTTCATTTTCGCTTCTTTTTGTCAAATGTCCTAGTAATTTGGCAAACGCAGCAGGATGGAATGAAAAAGTTGTCTTCTGAGGTACCACGGCCATCCGGGTCGAGGGACAAAAGACGCTTCTTGAGATACTTTTGCCTGCAGCGACTTTCAAAGCCGAAAGGCAGAGAAAATTTGGAAGAGCAAGCTTCACCTTCATTCCTGGGGAGAAAAAGAAATAAATTTTAACAATTTATATGAAATAGATTTCATCAACACATTCAATTCATTGAGGAATTTATTGTTAATATATGACTATTTATCAAAATATCAATATGCATTTTACTGTAAGAGAGTGCACGTTTTGAGAAATAGTTCAGTTTTGCTGTTGAAAACTTAAAAACACATCTTAAAAAATCTCCTCCCCAGTACATCTGTTTTAATCCTAAAGATGAGCAGCAACGAAAAAAGGGAAAAATATCACCTTAAGAAAAAGAGGTAAAATTATGAAAATAAACCTTGGTATTAAAATGAAAAATATGTGCAGTTGCGTCTGTATAACTTGAAGCCCCATAACTCAAATGTTCCTTTATCTTGAAGTTTTCATTGGGTCCCAAACTCTGGAAAAGGCTGTAGGAACTTCCTATAGCTCGAAGCGTTTAGCCGGTCCTTTGGGATTTCAAGTTATCGAGACTCGGCTACATCAAAAAGATGGGTAAAAACGTAAAAGTATTTCAAAACAATTAGAGTACTGAATAAGTGTTCCAAAAATGTTCTAAAACATTTTAAGAATAGCTATTGAAATATAGAAATATTAGGCACATAACAGAGATGCACCAATATAAAGTTTTTAAGAAGCAGAAAATCCTCAATTTACTGAATAAAATACCAAATTTTACCAAATGACAAAATACGAACATGTACATTACACACATACCTACCAAAATCTAATGAAAAAAAAAAAATCATTTTAAAAGGAAAAAAAAAAGAAAAATTATAAACTCTAATAGTGTGTCTGAATTTCCCTAATCGTCAGATAAAATGTACCAAAAGAAGGAAAATTTTTGAGAGGTCACAGTGAGTTCCCGTGACTGATTCCTTTAAATAATTGAATCGGTGAGTGCATAACAACGTCAGTCAAGAACTTCAAATTGTTCAGGAGAGAGAAAAAACGTCTTAACTCTAGCAATATTTCTACGATCAACGTTCAAATAACAGGCATCGTATCTTTCGAATTAGTAATTCGAAGCTTGTTTTCCCACAACTTGTTTCCACGAAAACGAATTTTCGAATTTTTGTGACCGATGTTGTTTTTGTACTCACCGATTCAATTGCTTTCAGCATTAATTGGTAAAGAATAACAGGCAGATTACTTACAAACAAAGATCAACTCTGATAACTTGGCTAAAAGCAGGATCTCTCTCAGGCAAGTTTACCACAAACTTCCACTGAGAACGGTCGTTGAGAGCAGCTCGGGGAGGAACGAACGTAGAACGAACTCGGCAAGCAGATTCAGTTGCCGCACCTCCAATGTTGCTTCTGAAACAGATTTTCAAAAAAAAAAAAAAAAAATGTACCCACTACAAAAATCTGCATATGAGCAATTTCTGAATATCAAACGTATCATTTGCTGCACAAAACACAGTACACTGCAAAAAATGAACTGTTGTTTTTATAGTATAATACTGGCAGCCGAGGTTCCAATTTAAAACTGCAAAATGCACAGCAATAAACTGTAAAACTAGCAATTTTAGTTTCTTACACTAAAGTTAGAAATTTTACAGACTATTGCAGTAAAATTTAGCTGTATTATAAACAACAGTATAATACTGGTAGCAGAGGTTCCAGTTTAAATCTGTAAAATGCACGGTAATGAACTGTTAATTACAGTTTATTACTGTAAAATTAGCATTTTTGCAGTTTAGTATTGTAAAATAAGCAGTTTGACTGTTTATTATTGTAAAATTAGCGATTTTTAGTTTGTTACTATAAAAATAGCTGTATTATACTGTAGAAACAACATTCTTTTCACAGTGTATCATTTGCTGCACAAAACACCCTATAGAGACTCCAAACACGTTCGATTCCTGTTCCATTGCATGAACTTCGTTAAGAACCTGGACTTTAGTTCTATGTAATGCGATACAAGTTTGAAGATTTCCATAAACAATATTTAAATTCATGTTTTTGCTCAGTAATGGACGTATCTCAGAAGATACATCTGTTCCTGAGACTAAAACTGTTATTTAAATATAATTTATGGAAATCTTCAAAATGTAAGAAGTAGTCCATGTTCTTAATAAAGTTTATGCAATGAAACAAGAATCGAGCATATTTGGAGTCTTTGCAGGCTGTTTTTTGCAACAATGCGAAGTCATTTGAAATGAAATCGTCCTTACATAGGTATAGGCAACAGGTCAAAACCAAACTGTTTTCTACAATCAATAAGCGCAATATGCATTTAAAACATTAATTGCAACATTAACTTTACATAATGAGAATACTTAAAAAAAAAAGGATAGTTATGGATGGCTATTGCTATATTGCTAAACAATTAACAATTAAACAAGTCAACAATAGAATAATTTTAAAAGCAGTGAAATGTTAAACGTGAAACAATATATCAAGTAAATTATGGTTAAAAAATGCAGTTTAATCATCAGAGAAAGGAAGAATCCTTTCGAAAGCCTAAATTCTTTGAATTAATAAGAAGTCGGAACTCAGCATTCATATTAATAATAAACGAAATCTGCAAATAAGGTACAAATGTTGGTACAATAAGAGAGCTAAAATATCATCCAACACCAGATACAAATGATAACTTTCAAAATTGACAAATAAAATATTGAAGTTAAAGTTTCAATGTTGTTTACTACTTATCCTTCAGTAGCATTGCCATGCATTACATAACTGCATGAATTTTTTCTGCATATTTTTAAGGAAGCATTTTGCCATTTTGATTACTGATACAATGAGAGAGGATTTTCTCTGAAACTTCAAGTAGTTTCGTGAGAGCAACAACAAAACATGTTATGATAACAATGCAGATATTTACTAATTTAATGCATTTTGTACCATTAAATGCCTAAAGTTCATCATTCTTTGCATCTAAATTATCAAATGAAGAAAACATATAAAAGCTTTTAAATTTTAGTGCATGGTTTATCCATAAGTATGAATTAAACAAAAAAAACCTGAAAATCCTGCGACTTTTCACGTGAAGAAAGAAAAGAACTTTAGAATAGTTTGGTGGATCGGGTTTAATGGCGATAAAAACCCTTATGACATGGGCTATCCTGCTTCTACAGAACGATGAAAAAAAGGTTATTTTATGGTGCAGAAAGAGAAAATAAGACTTTCAGAGACCAAAGAATCTCAGTAAAAGCCCTGTACACAGTTTTTAAATCTTTTAGGATGATTCACCTTGCAAAAAAGGAATTCAAGAAATACAAAGATATTTTCAAAAAATTGGTGAATCAATTTTGCCTTAATTCTGCGTAAAATAAATCTTAAAGTATTGCTGATATGCTTGAAAAATTTAAAAAGAAAACATTCATAATTTCTAATAAATGACATTTAAGAATTGTTTCGCAGGAAATAGTTGTGAAACAGGGCAATAGGACATACCTAGCGGGAAAATTACTAATTATTCTTTGATACTTCCGAAAAAAATCAGTCTTAAATAACACATATTATATTTTTGATAATCAAAATGCTTATACACAGAAAAATATTTAATGCTTTAACTTTTATGCGAAATTTAATTCTAAAATTTAAAGTTCCGAAAAAAAGGTTTTTTGCAATGAAGTTTTTGTTTTTAATGTTCATAAGCTTAACAGTAGATGTTGGGGAAAAAAAAATCACAAATGGAAAACTTAAAAATGGCGAAGTATAGAAAACAATAAAATTAATCTCAGTGAAAAATGCTATGAATATTTTCTTCAGTATTTTGACTTATTTACACTTGTCTTTTTAACAGAGATATTACTGCTTTCATTGAATGTAACATAAAAATTAAAGTTCGAATTGCATGCTGTCACAAATAAAGATTGTCTGATACTTTCACAAACATTCAAAATTCAAGTTTCGAAAATCTTTTATTTTCTCCCATATTGTCGATATTTTAGGAACTTTCTGTTATTTTTCGTTTCTCGTAACCAATTCACCTTTTCTAAACGCAGGGAAATAGACAAGCTCGTAAAGAAATAGTCATAACCGATAAAATTTGAGGATTTTACTACTGAACCATGCCTCATATTGAATTATTTTTAAAGCCATAAAGCTATCGTAATAAAGTTTTATAATAATTGCAGAGATAAATGCTGCGTACACTGTAAAAAATGAATGTTTTTTTTACAGTATTATACAGATGATTTTATGGTAATAAACTGTAAAATTGCTAGTTTTACAGTAATAAACTGTAAAATTGCTAGTTTTACAGTAATAAACTAAAATTGCTAATTTTACAGTTTATTACCGAGCATTTTACAGTTTTAAACTGGAGACTCTGCCGCCTGTATTATACTGCTGTTTTTACAGTATAATACAGCTAAATTTTAAGGCAATAAACTAAAATTTCTAACTTTACAGTAAGAAACTCTAAGATTGTAGTTTTACAGTTTATTACTGTGCATTTTACAGTTTTAAATTATTACCTTGGCTTCCAGTATTATACTGTAAAAACAACAGTTCAATTTTTGCAGTGTATAATAACTCATGATATAGTTGGGAATGCATCAAAGGAATACCTTTCTCTCCTGGCTGCGTGAAACGAGGAAGAAAGAGTAGAAGTGGCCCCCTCAAATGGGGATCCTTTCCAGTTACCACTCATTCGAGACCTTCTGGTGGCATCAGGTCTCCCTTTCACTCCCAATTGTGGTGGTTGTACCTCGAAGGGCTCGACAGAGACTTGACTGACATTCATCGTAGAGTAACGAATGTTGTCAATGTCCGTTTGTCTCAGATTTACATTTTGCGTCACTCCAAAGTCTCTGTTATCATAGTCCCTGTTATCAGAAACTCCATCTTGTCGGTAGGTGTCATAAGGAGGGCTAGAATATCCATCTTTGGCAGAGCTAGTTCGTAGGTTCGGCTGGTAATTTTTATCGTACACTGGAGTACCCATGGGTTGAAAAGTGTCTTTCCTCTGGTTGACGAAATCACCAGGTTCACTATACCTTGTCTTAGACGGCGAGTTGTGCTTAAATCTTGATACATCAACACGAGGTCTTTGATTGTTAAAGTTCTTATTTGCGTGCGGTGGAAAACCAGACGGGTTGACATATGAAGGAGTATTACCTGGAGAATAAGAAGGTCTCGTTATTGGCCTACGCTCTTGTATATTTGTTCTATCTATCTTGGCTGGGTCATGCCGTCCAGTGGGACTAATATTTGGATTATTCCAGTCTCGACGTATGTTCCCATCTAAATGCTGTGAACGAGACTCTCGCCTATCGGTTTCTCCTGTTGGACGATATTGTCCGCTGTCCAGTAAAGGACGGTCATTGCCTCGGTAACTCTGGCCATTAGTTCTGGAATTCTGGGGATTGTTTCTAGCAGGTGGCCTGTTGTATGTACTCGGGATTATTTGCTTCCATCGCTCTGGCTGCGGTGTCTGAGAAGGTGCACGGTCATTGGTCCATCGTTCTGTGGCAGGACTTACTTGAGCAAGATTAGGTTCTACATCACCCATTCTTTCGTCTAAGAATAGCGAACTTAAGTTGAAGGCTTGCGACCGTGCTGACATTAACAGCTGGAATATCTGTTCCCTAGACAGAAAATGAATAAACTATTTATTTCATGATTTTAAAGGCATTTTACATAAGTAGGGGAATATGGGGTAAAGTGAAATAGCGGGGTAATAAGAAATGCCAAAATATTTTCGCAGTTTTTAGTGCCACCAATCTAGCAGGATTTAAACTAAGTTCCTAGACATATAGTTGATCCCTGTCAAAAAATAAATAATTTGAAAGATCAACGAAAAAAAAATATACAAGTCATTTTCAAAATTTGATACCTTTATTGTAGTACTCGTGGTTTTTTCAAAAATACTTCTTGTTATTATACTAAAATGATAAATTTTTTGTAATTATCGTTTTAACTATCAATTGAGATCTACTGATGTTCAGTGCAGTATTTATTTATTTTATATTAGGCATGTTTTGATTTTAAATGTTCAATGCTACTGTCAAGTGCACGCGGGGCAAAGTGGATGGACCAAAGTGAAATAGTTCATTTCGTTTGCTTATGCATGCACTTGTTAAACCACGCACGTATTTCTTCATTTATTAATTTATTCACATACTTTTACTTATTAATTCACTTATTTATTAATTCATTCACTTATTTTGTTATTCATTTACTTATTTTGTTATTCATTCTCTATTTTATTCACTCATTTCTTTTCCCCAAGTATTAATTAATTAATTTATTTATTTCTTTTTTAAATTTTTCATCAATAATTTATTTATTCATTTCTTAGGCATTCATTTGATGAAAATTACTGTAATTTATCAAATAGAGAAATTTTCACTTTGCTCAATGGTTTTTTGAGGTGAAAAATTTCCACCTTTTTTTGAAGGTGCAAAATAACTGCTCATACCGAAAAATAACATTTCAACGTACTACATGATTAATTTCCGTTTCAAAATGGGAATGGAACCCTTTGTTGCGTAAGTACTCTTCAGGAGTCACATTAAGAGAGGGTCGTAAGAAAATTGGAAGTATGCCACAATAAAGTACTTATTCAGCATATGTTTTAGCAAAATAAATATCAGTTTATACTAAAGAAATATTCTGCCATACTAATCACAAAAACAAGCAATATAATTAGTTGAAATCTTGAATCTAATTTGAACATCAGTCAAACGTTTTTGGAAATTAGCCATTTACATACATCCTTATGTCTGCCATCTTTTTCTGACAAGTTATCTTGTCATTAACCGCAGAAAGGTTAGAAAGTAATGTATCAAAACGGTCTCTCCACAATGCAAAAAAGAGAATTAATGCTCATCTTCAGAAAAGAAGGCCAGAAGAGACTCTCTCTACCGATTGTGCTACATTCTATTGTTCGAATACAGGTCAGCAGAACGCCCCGTAGCTCCAGACACAGACAGAAGAGGAAAGATCGACTCCCTTTGTAGTGGTTCCCTTTCATATTTGTTTATTTCATCACCACTTTCCATTGCACTTTAGTACTTTCTCTTCCATTACTAAACTTCCCAAACTTCTAGCAACCACAGGACTATTGGCACATACAGTCCTCTTTTTTATTTAATTATTCTTTTTTTTTATATTTTCTCCGAAGTTTTTATTTGGCTAATCTCTTACCTCACTCTGTTTTGAGGTCAAGTGATCCAGCTCATTTGCCTGTAACCCCTAAAACAGTTTTGCCTTCGCCATTTTTTTTTTGTTTCCGTGTATTCTATTTGATTGTTCTTTCACAGAGTAAGTCAATTGGTGTCATTATAGCATTTAGGTACTTGCTCTTGGCACTTTTGAGAAGCTAATGGGAGGAATGAAAAATAAACAAATGCCGAAGATATTTTTTTCTACAAATTATACAGTAGTAACAGCAATAGGGCAAAGTTTAAGTTTCTTCTTGTGAAAAGGAAACGTAATACGGAAGTGCAAACTTTGACAGTGTTGTCAGCTTGATAAAAGATAAAAAATTACTTCAAGTCTTGTTTCAAGTCTGTTACTTGTTACACATTAGGGTGGAGCGAAAAAAACAAAGTTTTTATTTTCGAATCGTAATAGTGCGGAAAAGTTGCGATTGGTGAAGACTTACAAAACAAAAAAGAATTTTTTTAAACCCGGACAATGTCTTCCAATTATGCAACGAGCCTGAAATTTTGAAAAAAGGGACACTTTCATGTGTTCTTAGTGGTTTTTTAAAATTTTTGTTTCAATGTTTCATTTTAATGTTCTAGGAAGGAAAAGTTACAATGGGTGATGCTTTCAGAAATAGAAAATATATAATGGAATAGAATAATACCTTCTGATCCAGAAACAAGCCTGATTAATAAAAAAAACTGAAGAATTTCAGTTCCCTTCTGAAATTTTAACACTCTTGGTTCGATGAACTTTTCAGGCTGTAAGACGGAAAAGTGGCGTTTAGTGAAGACTTCAAAGTAAAAAGAAACAAACAATGTTTTCTTTTTGAAATCGAAAAATGTATTCTGTTTGAGCTACAAGCCTACATATTTGCGAAAAAAAAAAAAAAAGTAAACTTTAGCTCTTTTCAGCCTTTTCCCCTTTTTATAACGCCCTTAATGAGTTCGGTATGAAATACTAATGGAAGAACGTTTTGTCAATAAAACAAAGCGCAGTATAGCCTATTTAGGCTCTTGCGACATAAAAACCAATAAAACCAATAAACCAAAAAACAGAAGCAGTAGTTCAGTTTTAGCCTGTGAAATTGATTTAGGCCACATTGCCTTTTAATCACATGCAAGACTCATTTATTTATAACGCTCAGTAGAGTGTGGGTTTCTCCCACACCCCATTAGCGTCTCTCGATTTTGAATTTAAGAGCTTTTTAGTTGGCTTATGTTTAGGTATGATTCAATTAACCACCGATTCGAGAAACAGGCGTCCCCTGTATTTCTAGTTGTCATATCTGAAAAAATGCTTCTTAAGGAGCGATTATTTATCTTAATGCTGTTATCCTTAAGTTGCACGGATGGGAACGAAATTATAAACTTCTGCAATTGTATTTTACGACTTGAAAATGTGTGTGGAATATTTCTTCCCTATTTTATCGAATTTCCGCTAAGAATTCGAATAGAAAAAGAACGAAATGGAATGTTCGAAAAATCGCTTCGAGGTGCAAAACTACATGCTACAAACTAATTTTGTGCCAAGTGGCATGAAAATCGACCGAACGGTTTTGGCGCTACGCGCGTAACAGACAGAAAGAAAGACAGACAAACCTTCAGCTTTATTATTAGTAGAGAAGTTGCACAAATTTCAAAATATATAGTTGATTAACCTCTCGTGTTTTTTGTTGGTTTTATTCGGTGTCAGATTGAGAAAAGGTTTAGCACTGTCAACTACTCTGTGTATTGATAGCTTAGGTTTTTTTCTTGTTAGTAATCCTTTTAATCTGAATCAGCTCAGATCCAAAAGTTCATTAGTCCTCATGACCCATTACATAAAGTTAGGTCTTTTCAGCGCATCCATAAGAAAGCACAATAAAAAGATATTGTATTGTGTCCTAGCACTTCGTATAATTTGGTACAGTTCTGATGTCACTGGATAATCTGAGGATCCTTAAATAATCAAGAAGAGTTTTGTCAGTACAAAATACTCTGAAAAGAGGAAGGTACAAGACAGACCTTACTGTGAATCTGCCAAACATTAGCTGGATATTAAATATCTAAATAGAAATTTAAATTTGTTGCCAATAATAAATTTTTACAGTCACGAAAAAAAAAAAAAAAAAAAAAAAAAAAAAAAAAAAAAAAAAAAAAAAAAGGAGTTTTAAGGGTAGGTGGGGAAGTCTTGCATTGCACATCTGTGAAAGTTAAATTAGAAAAATCACCCGAAGAAACGAAAAACAGGCCAGTGTTACATAAAACTTATTTAACTTTGAGAATTTTATGAAATTGAATCCTTTACACCTTTTGAGCCTAATGAACCTTTTAGAATACATTAAATGTCAACATAGAAGATTATGAAATATTGTAACATAATCTCACAATAAAAGATGGTATACAGTTTAAAGGGAGCATTAATCTATGTAAAGCTTAAAAAAATACAACGTTGACTCACTATGTGCTTGGAATAGACAGGAAGAGTTTAGGTCAAATTGTCAAATTCTGGCGCCAGCCGATTTGAGGCAGTCGCTTAATGTTCTTGTCATTTAAGACTTAACCCTTTAGAAAAGAGTGTTGTGCTCCAATGCTTCCTCTTTACTGAGCATGCATACAAATTTTAGAGTTAAGTTAGAAGAAATTAATGCGATTAGAAGACATAAGAAGGAAAAGGAGCGGGCTCGTTTTTTATGCACACATATATTATGTCATATTCAACACCTACTACTGGCTTTTACGAGCACTTTTTCTTTCAGTTTACTCTTCGGTGTATGCTACCAATCTTAAATTTTATTTTTATTACGAAGTTTGACATGTTTTTTTAACATTAGTTTTCTTTATTGCATAAATATTTGAACTAATTCAAATAGATGTTTAACTGTAGGTGTTCGCAAGAGATTTACGCCTTTGCAAATATTTATTCTTCGTAACTCGCAAATAAAAATGAAACTGAATTTTAAAGCAGCATAGTAATAGGAGAAACTAGGGAGACTTTATCCAAATTTTGGTTTTCCATTTTTCAATTTTTTGTGTAACAGTTAGAGCTGAATAAAAAATATACTTAAATAGTACGTGATTTAGTTCATTATTGTGACTGAAAATAATAGCATAAATCAAAGTAGAAATGGTTCAAAAAAATTATGTGCCTCAAGTCTAAAAATGGGTGAGGTGTCCGTAGGCCTAGGGAGAATTGATCCAATACATAGGGGAGACATGAACCACCTTATGAATGTAAGAATATTCATGGATATTGAAATCAAAACCACATGTTTGATGGTGTTATTAGTTTTAATGAGTGATATTTGAAGTACCCAAAGATTTCCGCACTTTAGATGAAGTGTTACATAATTTCTTTAATTAATCCTATTCAACATTAGCCGAGAAACAGAAGTCGAATTCAACACTTGTGACTTTGCTATTTTGTATGGTAATGTCAAGAGGATTGAGAAAAGTTTCAATTAGCGCGAAATCTCATTCATACACAGCAGTAACATCATGTTTGAATCTGCTAGAAAATTTCAGTCAAAATATCTTGTCTATTTTCTGTTGTTGAGTCAACAAAATACCTTGTACTCTTCTTTTCACGAAACTTGACAGTTATCTAATCTCCAACTCGCGCTTTTTGGCTATGAAGCTTTTTCACTTGAGTATTTTGACTTGACTTAAGGACTTAGTGTTACCCAATATTGCGACTGTGAAGTGTCAGTTTCTAGTTGGGGATAACCTAACCTGGCAGTATTGGGAAATCTACTCAGGTTCTAATCACAGTAAATATAGTAATTATTCAGATAAAATTAAATCCTTTGACCTAAATTACAATATAGTAGCTGCTCATTATACAAAAAAATCAGCAAATCAGCAATTGAACCAAAAAGTTCAAGATAGTGTTTGGGTCAAGTTTCCCTAGTTAACTTCGGTCAATACTCCCTGTGTAGATATCCTTTGTTTAAAATTTTAACAGCTTGCATTAAAATTATGTACAACTACTGCATATCATTGCATAGCTAAGAAAGTGACTAACACATATAAACTTCAAAAATTATTTACCTCAAAATATAAAGTAAAAGAGCTGACAAATTCCAAAATTTGCGAAATTTACTTTTAAGACAAACCATCCAAACATAATTTCTTGGATACAGCAGATAATTCTAAAATTGTTTTTCCCTGCAAATTACTGCTTTGTGACTGGTCAAAAAAATAATATAACTAAAAGTTTTCGTAAATATTATTTTCATGGAGAAAATACCCATTGTCCAAGTCTCCCTAGTTTCCCCTATTATTTTGTGAACTTCCTGCGTAGTGGCCTGGAGAAGAAGATTGTCGATGCAATATAATTTCATAACATAAAAACATGAAAACTCTAATAGATATATGGATTCTGCATATACAGGGGACTAGGAGGAGAGTAATCGGCGTTTAACGGTGTAGTTATAACACAGAAAGGAAACGAAAAAAAAAGACCAATACATGCTTTGCAACAAATCGAAAAAATCCCAAAATCTACCAAAAATTGCTTAAAAAATGAAATCAACAGGGAGATATAGCGATGGAGAGAGAAAGAGAGAGAGAGAGAAAGCATACCAAATCATATTTCACTCCAGAGAACAATTTTGTTTTTGGGTAAAAGGAGAAATAAATGTTCATGCATAAAAAACACCCCTACCCTTTTTTTATTCAAAAAAAAAAAAAAAATCCAAGCTCTTTAATTTAAAATTTGCACCTTTAGCATGTCTGGAAATCAATAAAAAAACGTTTACGAAGAATCAAGTTTCTCAATTTCAACAAGAAAAATACAAGGAATGCGCTCGCTTTTTACAATAAAATTTGGAACATTTCAAAATAGATTTTGCATTTAAAGAAAAAAATGAGTGCTTTACCAATCCAGTTTCTAATAAATTACTAGAAAAATAACACTTCAGAAAGTCCAAATTTCGCACTTGGAATTGAGAATCACTACAATTCATAAAAGAAACAGCGAAAGAGAAAATGCACCATTTAACTTAAAATCGAACTTGTCAGTCTGAAATAGGATTAAAATTTTAAGCGAGCACACATTTCAAAAATGAATTTATTTAGAGATTAAGGAAAATGGCATTCGAAAAAAACTTCTCCTTTTCTCAAGTTGAAAATAAGAAAGTCGATATCTCCGAAGATATTGTTTTTCTTAAGATATTACAAAAAATGTTTTTTTTTTTTCTCAACTTGACTTTAAAATGATAAGAGATTATTTTGAGATTTTAAGCTCGTTGAATCTTTTGCACAGAAGTTTCTGCTATAAATAAATAAAAAAAAAGGAGATTGATCCTTTACCCAGATAAATCTTTTAATAGAGTCCAAAAAGTTTTTTTGACAGAAATTTCGCATTTAAAGGTACAAGTATTAAAAATTTTACTACGCCAAGTCTTTATTTAATAATATGAATAATTTATTTTCAAGAACTAACTTTCTGTTATTAAATTTAAACATAAGCAGCATTTTTCTGCTTTAATATGAAAATACATAATCATTCACAGAAGTGAAGTTTTTCCTTAAAAATATTCGCAGAAAGCAGAGTAGTTTTGAAAGGGAGATTTATTATTTGAAATTGAAAATAATGCTACGTTGAAAGTTTGTAAATGAGAGCAACAGAATTTAGAAAATGATATTAATCGTTTGAAAACGTGAAAAAGATCATTTTAAGAATTTTTCATTTGAAAATAAGAGCACTTCTGTCCCTTTAAAGGCCAATTCTTAAGTTAAAAACGAAAAGCCATAAGGGTCATTCCATAGAAATGTCAAACTCAGCCTAAGAAAAAAAAAAAAATACCGAAGTTTAAAAAGTACCAAAAAATAAATAAATAAATAAAATCATACAACATAAGAAGTTAAAAAAAATTGAAAAAGTATTGTAATTATCACTGAGATTATCCATAATAAATAGTTTGTAGTGTGTCTATTGCTTGTTATCTGATGGTTATGTTAGTCACGTTACGTTAGTCACACTTAATCTTGAGTAAAAGTGACACTTAAGGCTAAAAAAAAAAATTAAGATTTAATAAATGTGTTTTATGTTTTTAAAAGTCAACTTTACACATTTTTCAAATATATCATTCAATTTTTAATACTTGCTTAACTTTGAGAAATTGTTGCCTCACAACATGAGCATTAATTTTCAGGGTTGCAAAAATGTTAAGTTAGTCACGCTGCTATTTTGGCTGAAAAAATATCTACTGTCAGTAATTTTGTTTTAAATTCTTAGCAGAAATGATACATAGATACCATGTACATCGTAAATCCACCAACATAACTGAAAAATATTTTTTATCCCCTAAGTTACAAGGAAAAACAGTTACAAAATCAGCTCTGAGTGTTACGTCAGTCACTATGGAATGACTCAATACTAAAAGTAAGTTACTTCGTATAAAAATAAAAATATTTTTAAAATAAGATTTCATTCTTAAAAAGTAAAAGTACAGTTTTTCAGGACAATGTGTCTCGACTGAAAAGCGACGCCAGGACATTATTTTATGTTAATTATTAATATCTTCTAAATCAGAACATTAATCTTCTCTTGCTAATTGAAATTAAAAAGTAACAAACTTTTCAACAAATGAATTCTTCGTGTAAATTTGGAAAACATCACTATTTTACTAAAGGAATATCGCTCTTAGAAACAGGAAAATAAATTCTTTAAAAATATATTTATTAGTTAAAAAAAAGGTGTTGGAATTCTACTGGTAACCTTTTTAAATTAAAAATTTAAGTAACATTATCACTTCCAAAGATTGAGTTTTTATTTAAAAGAGCAACATCTTACATATAGAACTATTTTTTGGGGGAAAAATACATTATGAAATAGAATTTCTTACGTTGAAAGTATGTAACCAGTAAAATTTTCGTAGGATTTTTTTTTATTTAAATGAATAATCATTTCAGTTATTTTAAGGAGTAATTGTCTTGCAAGTAAGAAAACTGATTATTGATATCTTCCAAGCAGGGTTCTAAACTCGGATATAAAACCAAGCGTCATTAGCACCTAGTTTTTTTTTTTTTTTGTTTTTGTTGCTAAAATGCTCTGCTTCGGCGTAATTTCAAAATAATTTCTGTAGCATTAGGAAGCAGAGCCATTAAGTGTTATGACGGTTACGTATTTGTTTAAAAGCATGTCGAGACATCACAGCTTTTTTTTTTTGAGAAAATTATGTATAAGTAAGCGAAAAATTATCGGAAACTATATTATCAACAATTCTTTTTTCAAAAACTGGCAATGTTATTTGAATGCAGACATATATTGCGGGAAGGGGAAAGGGTAAGAAAGGTACTGCCCCCTGCCTTGAAGAAATTATGTAAGTATATATACATGAGTGTGGAAGTGTTTCTAGTTATTTTGCGAAATAATATACGATGAGCTCATTATCTTTTGACCTACCCCCAGGATGAAATATGAAATGACGGGTCTATTTAGATGTATGTGTACAGATGACTATTTTCAGTAGGGTTTAGAGACCCTAAAATCAAGACAATCGACGCAACCATTAAATCATAATAATTAACTAATTATTTGTAAAAAATTTAGGCACAATATAGCGATTTAATGTGAAACCGTGGTCATAAAAATGAAATTTTTGAAGTAAAAAAAAAAAAAAAAGAGGACGACTTTCGATCGCTTTTTTCTAACCGAATTCCGGCTGGAAGTATACTGCAAAAACTAAAGCGTTGTTTTTTAACTAAAATTAGAAATTTCACAGTTTGGTACTGTAAATTGAGCAATTTGACAGTTTATTACTGTAAACTTAGCAATTTTTAGTTTATTACCATAAAATTAACTGTATTATACTGTAAAAACGGCATTTATTTTTTACAGTGTAGACTATAGAACAAGGTGATGCTATGTACTTCTAGCCAGGGTCCGAAAAAAGCGTTCGTTAGTCGTTTTTTGCACCAAAAAAATTTCATTCTGGTAAGTTTCAAAATCAGAAAATAGAAAGAAGAGATGAAACTATATATATGTATATGTAAGTAACTGTCTTACTCGGGATAATCAGAAACGTGTGTACAGATGGTTCTGCCTGTGTCATGGCAGGATTGAGGTCCTGGTAGAAAAAGAGGGCTACACCGCATGAGACACGGAAGAATGAATGTTGTAAGGAGTAACAGAACCACCTGTGAAAGAAAATTATCAAAATGAGTAACTGAATATCAAAATACAATCACATATCTGTTTTAGGGCCAAATACAAAATTCAAAATACATTTTACCTGAGATGCAAAACCAAAGCGTGGAGTTGTCGTATATGGAAAAGTTTCCAGCATTTGTAAAAACAAAATAACGTTGAAAAAAATTCGAATCAGCAAGATGGCATAGAACAAATGCATTTTACGAATTACACAGATCTGCGATGAAAAAATTGTTGCATATTTAACTATTGGTTCCAACAGTATTTTATGTGCTGATTAAAGAAAAAATAGTGAAAAAATTCCATCACCCTCAGATAAGTCACAAATTTCGCCTGAAATTTGCTTATTTTTAGGGTTTTCAGGTTCAATATGCGCAAAATTTTTCAATATTATAGCCTATATAAGTGTTAAATTTAGTCTGAATACACTGCGATGCAAAAATTAAGACAAAATGCAAATATATGATTAAAAAGAAAACTACTCGGCGAAATGCTTTCAAATTTCTACTGCAGGTAGACAATATGGTCCCAAATACGTGTCTGGAGTTTTGAAAAATATAACCGAAAGGAAAATCGGAAATTGCAAAAGACATCTTTTTTCATTGCTGCAAAAGTTTAGACAAAAGACAGATTTTATGCAAATATCCCTTGAAATGTGATTGGTGGAGGTAAGGCGTGACTTTTTTCTTCAACTATAAAGCAAAGATAGTGCTCAATGAATAATCACGATCTTAAAATCTTTGTAGTTCTCGTGTAAAGAAGATGAAAAAGTTTGAAAACCGAAATTTGAAAGTGAACGCACTTTGTTAAATTTTAGACTTTTAAATCGGTCCTAGTATGGTAGTACATTGTTTTTTTACTTCGTGGAGAGCAAATTTAGACATACGTATTGATAAAAAATGCCAAGAAAAACTATATTTCTTAATAATGAAGGAATTGAAAAAACGGCTCGAACTGACGATTGGCCCCTTAATCCTACAAAAATTCAATTTCGGTCAAAAACAGCATGTGACAGCATAAGTAGATGAACAACTCACATCAGGATGCATAAAAAACAAAGAATTGTGTGTGAGTCTTTTCAGACACAATGTCCCAAAGAAGCCAGATTTTAATAGTCAAAGCAGCACAGCATATGGTTATCGAATTTTTTCTGAAGTCACGCTAATAGAATTATAATCCATCTAGGCGAATCAAATTTTAATAATTTTCATCAGAGAAAGTAACATTCATTTTTTATTCACGATGATACATGTGCCGCTTTTCCCATTAAAATTTGGCTTATTTGGGAAGCTATTCCCGAAAAGGTTCAGGCACAATTCTTTGTTTTTTTATGCATCCCGATTCAGTTGTTCATCTACTTATGCTGTCACGTGCTGTTTTTGACTTAAGTTGAAGTTTTGTAGGATTAAGGGGCGAATTGTCAATTCGAGCCGTTTTTTCAATTCCTTCATCCTTAAGAAATATAGTTTTTCTTTGCATTTTTTATCAATACGTATGTCTAAATTTGCTCTCCACGAAGTAAAAAACAATGTACTACCATACTAGGACCGATTTAGAAGTCTAAAATTTAACAAAGTGCGTTCACTTTCAAATTTCGGTTTTCAAACTTTTTCATCTTCTTTACACGAGAACTACAAAGATTTTAAGATCGGATTATTTATTGAGCACTATCTGCGCTTTATAGTTGAAGAAAAAAGTCACGCCTTACCTCCACCAATCATATTTCAAGGGATATTTGCATAAAATCTTACTTTTGTCTAAACTTTTGTAGCAATGAAAAAAGATGTCTTTTGCAATTTCCGATTTTCATTTTGGTTGCATTTTTCAAAACTCCAGACACGTATTTGGGACCATATTGACTAACTGCAGTAGAAGTTTGAAAGTATTTTTCTTTTTATTCATATATTTGCATTTTGTCTAAACTTTTGCATCGCAGTGTAATAGAGCTTACATGGTGAACATGTTATTAAACAATGTGATCACGTTACTTGAAAAAAAAAAGTTTTTATTTATTTATTTGAATAAGACAATAAATCTAAACTGGAAAAATCAATTTCTTACTAAAACAAGACAATTCTCACTCAGTTTGCTCCTTCCCCATTCTTACTATCCACTAGGTGTCATTACGAAGAATTTAGTGAGCCGTGATCTTGATTGCAATTAGTGATTCAGTGTGGAGCTATAGCCACTGTGGTATACAGATCTTAGTTTTGTGCTCTTTTGAAGCAAATGGCTACCAGAGGATGTGTCAACTCTCCTAACTGTTTCTGTTATATTAGTGGGTCTTGTACGGTCAAGAAGCAACAAAAGAACATTTCTTATTTTGTTAAGAAGGTGTGTTTTTCGTAATTTGGTGTTAAACTAAGAGACCAAGATAAATCTTGGGTGCCCCGTATAGTGTATTCTGTGTGTTTGGAAGAACTGAGACAATTGCTTCAAGATAAGAAGAAATCACTTCGTTTTGGATTACCCATGATTTGAAGAGAGCCTGAATCACAGTGATGACTGGAATTTTTGTTCTTTAGTGCAAGGTTTCAATTTAAAAACAGTAAAAAAAAACATACCCAACCAACAAACGTTCGGCTATTCGCCCTGTTCCTCATAGACCTTACTTGCCTAATTCCTTCTCAAAGACTTATAATAACTTTAAAACGCATGTCCATTTCTTTTATGCTCATTTTAGATAGGTTTGATTATTTTTCTGCTTTTACTTTGTGTTAAAATTAAACAAGAAGTTCTGTCAAGAACTAAACGAGCCTACTTTCCCGTACATCGACATCGGCATTCTAGCATCTGATCATTATTCTCTTGATCATCTGAGACTAAACATTATGTCAAACATACCTTTTTAGCACTTAAAGCTGATTTCTAAAAGCAAAATATACCCCTCTCATGAGATGAAATAGAGACATAAAAAGTAAATAAATGAATAAATGAAGTTTTGTCGCACCTTTTAAAGAATGTAACTGTTACAGTTCTTCCGTAGAAAAATTCCTCAATCGTTTTCAAAAAAAAAAAATTAAAAGTACAAAGTACATCAAAACACATTTTATCAAAGAAAGGAAAAAAAACTCGTCCGTCGATAAAATGTCTCGATTTTCACTTTTAAACCGTTGCCAGTTGTTAAATATAAATAAAGAATAAAATGCCCTCGTGAATGAAATACTTTTGTTACAAAAAAAATCGTCTGCCAAAAAAAATAATAGTAATAAATAAAATAACACAAATGAATAAATAAACAAAAAATAGTTTGCACAGTTAGTCATTTTTTTCTGAGCCTGCATTTCCGCCATGTTTGTGGAGTCGGAGTCGGAATCAGAGTCCTCACAGAAGATTATTCAGAAAAGTACTTTACAAACATTATTTATCAAAACCATTTTTTTACAAAGTTAGTTTGAAGGAAATCCGACTTTAAGTTCCAGGATCAACATTCAACTTAAATTCCCCGTAGGCGCTAATGTTAAATTTTTTTCTGAACGGTTCAATATTGAACGAAAAATGGTTCAAACCAAAAAGCGAAATAAGGGAATGAACCTCTCCGAGATCTTTCAAACAAAAAAAAGTTTATTCCATTCGGATGGTTCACTCAGAAGTTATTAGGTGGGGAAAGGTTGCTTGAACGGTTGAATGTTGAACGAAAAAATGTTCAAATTGAAAATTTAAATACTGTAATGAAGTATCCTTGCTGAGATCCTTCGAACAAAAAAAAAGTTTATTTAAATCGGACTGTTCACTCAAAAATTATTAGGGGTGACAGCTTGCTTGAGCGGTTAAATGTTGAACGAAAAATTGTTCAAATCGGAAATGTAGATACAGGAATAAAGTATCCTTGAAAAGATCTTTCGAACAAAAAAAAGTTTGTTCAAATCGGACTGTTCACTCAAAAGTTAGCCTCGAGGGACAGGTTGTTTGAACGGCTCAAAGTTGAACCAAAAATTGTTCAAATCGAAAAATCAAATATGGGAATGAGCTGTACTCGCCGAGATCTTTCCAACAAAAAAAAGTTTGTCCAAATCGGAATATTCATTCAAAAGTTATTAGGGGGGGACAGACAGACCGACCGACAGACCGACAGACCGACCGACAGACCGACAGACCGACCGACACACAAATTCCCCATCTCAATACCCTACTTTCAAATTTTTAATTTTTCGATATTCATTTTACCTTTTTATTTTTTTAACTTGGCGATATTTTTTGGACTTGGCGATATTTTTTTTAACTTGGCGATATTTTTTGGACTTGGCGATATTTTTTAGATGCATTAAGCCAATTTTAATACTTTTTTCGTCTTTCTTTTATTTTTAACGGGAAAGTAGGCTAAAAAAAAGAAATCACAATTATCCGTTCTTTCTATTTTTTTCAAAAACTTCAACTTAATTTTATAGGTGAGCCTTACGTGATAGAAAAAAACCAATGCCATTTTTGAAATCAGCGTAAAAAGTACATAAAGATCAGTTAACTAAATCAAAACAATTTTTAAAAAGTGTATTTTTGCAGACCTGTGTAATGAATGAATTTTTAATATCAGTTATAGTTCAGTTACTTTTTTAAAACTAGGACTTAATAAATAAAGAAATTAATAAAACAATAATAAATAATAATAATGAAAGAAAAGAAAAGTAGAGAGAGAGAAAAGTACAGATCAAATTTAGTTTTTCAAAAATCACCAACAGCTACTAAAGTTTGGAAGTTCAAAATCTTCTAAATCCTAGCTTCAAAAGCAAAATAGCGTATTCTATAGATTAATTAGGCATGAGATCACGACAAATTTTAATGTATCGGGAAAATTTCTCTGAAAATGGTAGAAATTATGCAGTGTTGCATGTTACGTACAGCATATTGTATAACCCCTTTACAAGATTTAAGGAGTATTCAAAGTAGTCTCATGTACCTTCCGTTATCAATTAGTTTGTCTATTAATTCACTATGGAAATAAGATTTGTCAAAGGGCAATACAAATAACCTGTCATTGTTTTAAACTTTTTGCTGTGAAAATCGTATTAAAATTTTTAGCGAGGCATTACTTGGCGAATTTTGCTTATTACTGGCAACACCGGTTTTACTGGGGCCGATCGCAAAGTTTCTCGCTGAAGCTTGGCACTTCGCTGTCGAAGAGCGAAAAATCCACCACCCCTGTGACGTCACCGTGGCTTAAACTAAAAAAGAACCACTTCTTGTATCGAAGTTTTTTTTTCCACCGATGATATTCGTGTGTGTTACTCTATCATTTGAAAATAAAATTAAAAAATCGAAAACTTCCCTAGGCGGCCCTATTTATTCCGCACGTGACAGCTAATATATTTCATTAAAAATAATCACGTGCGGGATTAATTGGCAGCGTCTCAAAAAATTGACCCTTATCCGTCCTTAGCCAAAACTCTTATCCGTGTACGAACTCTACAGGTCTTATTGTTTTTAAAACTCTTTCGCGCAGTTGTTTTCTCCGGTTCGAAAGTCTGTAAGCAGAAAAAGCAAATCTACAGGCAGAGTAAATCTCATTTCCTGCTCACAAAGGCTGGACTTGGCGATAATTGGACAAATCGGATTTGGCACAGACCGGGAGCTCTGCATGAGGGCCACTTTAAATTTCCATTGCGTTTTATTTGGGTGATTTTTTTTTTAATTTCTCTCTGTTTTTCTTTTTTATCAGTTTTTTTAGAAATTATGAAATACAATATCTATCCAGTTTCTCTTTTCCTTTTTTCTTACATTATTTTTACTTATTTTATCTACCATTGCTCGTTTTTTAAATTCAGCTGGTGCAACAATTGTTTTTTAACTGTTGTAAATGAATACTCGGCTTTAACAATACGTGTTTATTAGCAATAACTACTGGAGACGTAACAATATTGACAAGCTGAATAAGTTTGTATTCGTTTCTTTAAGAACTCTTAAAATTGACGTTGAAAATATTGTACTTTTTTTAAATCTGTGCTTTTGAATTGGGTCAAGTTTTCAAACTACTGAATATGACGGGGATGAATTCTGGATTTTTACTCTCGTTTTTTATTGCTTTCTCGAAGCAAAACTTTCTAATTACATCGGCTATGAAGATATCTCAGGATTTTTACGCAGCATCTCCGTGTTGCTACTTATCCACGTGCTGGATTTTGGGAGGAAGCACATCAAAATGCTTCACACGAAGCCGACTCACAATAAAAAAATGTGGCTACTCAAATGATGCAACAGAAATACGTCATTGTACTTTTATGCTAGCTGAAACCCAACAAAAAATATGCGGCGAACAAACTCCCCCGCCAAAACCGCCATGAAAGCCAGTAGTGACCAAGAAAGCATTTTGAGAAAGTTTGCATCATATTCTACACATATAACTGTAAAAAGGAACTTGCTGTAACTGTATACAGTGTACATAAATTTTAATAATTTTTTTATTGAAATATCCGATACACCCCGTATTACGGTACCTAATTTTCCTCTACATTTAAGTTCAAGTAATTGGTTTTAAACGATCCTAAAAAACCTGTTCAAAAAGTTTTTGAGAACTTTCTTACGAAAATTTTACCATGGAAAGTCGCTTTTTACTTCTCGGTGCTACCTCTAGAAAGTATTTCTGGAACCTCTTCTAGGTTGATTGCGAAATGATTGAGAGCTGCTAGTAGTTTGATTGGTGATCAAAGTTTCTCCCGAATTTAACAAATCGGGGGCGCGGGGAGGGGGGAGATGCCTGCAGCGCTTTTGTAAAGAAAATAAAATAAAACTCCTAGAAACTAATAGTTTGAAAAACAACGGCATAAATGCACCAAATTGCAATGTAATTTTTGCAATTTAACATCATTTTTCTTACTGTTACTTTGTTGCTGAAAAATACTTATGAATGTCCCACAGAAACGGACTATCTGTGGCTATACAGTAAGTGGCACAATTTAAGAAATTGCTCTCGAACGATATAATTCACCAAATCGGAGGTCGCTGTATCTATAAACGGCTATAAATCTATCGAACACCATTCAGTGACGCATTATTAATTCTCCACACCAGACTCTTGCCCGCGAGAACAGAATAAACAATGAATCTAAAAGGTCATCGGACCGTGACGCCATTTCGGGGATTCCCTCAACTCCTTCCGAGCGGGATAATTCCATGTTGACAAGTGGGTGCCCTTTGTCCACCTCTGCTTCTTAATGAGAAGAATGTTCTTCAGAAGTCATTCTTCCTTTCGAACACACCCGAAGACGCAATTTCTTTTTATTTATCATTATTATTATTATCGGTTAAAGACAGACACGGGTTCGTGGTTTTCGTTGGCTATTATTTATTCCCCCCTTTCCTTTTAAAATAATGTTATTGTCTCTTTTTTTTTTCCTTAACAGGAAATTTGGAAAGTCCCAACGTGCACCAAGGGGTCATCCACAAAAGACAATTAACGGTTTAGAAATTTTCATTCAGATTTTTTAGTCACGTTTGGTGTTTTACCTTGACACGTAACGTATTAGCAAACAAGTATGGGAGAGTAATTGACCTCAGAGCAATTTGCAAAGTGAATGAATCACTACTTTGTATCGGTATTGATGTAAGGCAAAAATTATAGTGCAATTCAAAAGCAGAAGGGAAATCCTTAGCAAAATGTATTCAAGAATAAAGGGCTATTGAATTTGGGCCAGCGAGTCTTTACAAACTCGTACTTGGTATTTTTCGTGGAAAAGAGTTGTTTTTTCTTTTACTCTATTATTAAATCAGCAGCAGGTGGAATATTGGAGGTGACGCTAGGGGGACATATTCAATTCATGCTCATCAATTTCGTTCTTAGAATTGCCTGGCCCAATTTCTTATTTTGTTTACTGCCTTTTCAAAAAACATACACCACTAAAATTGTTCACGCTACAGACGTAACTCTATTATTATTATTGTCTTTTTCTTTTTCCTCAAAAGAAAATGCGCAGTGATAAGAAGATATTTTTCGTGCATGCAAAAGAAATCTTACTTTGAAAGTTGTTTCTTAATATTGTGGATGTATTTTTTATTTCGTCATCTCAACGTGGGGCAATAGAGTATCCCTTTTTATCATTATTTGATGGGTTTGCCACGTGATGTCTGAAGGGGATGTCCACAAATTATGCCACGATTTATGGAGAGGGGGTTGTTAAATTGTGAGTTTGTGATAAGGGGGGTGAAAGCATTTTTAATGAGAATATGTGATACATTTTGTTAAATGTATTGAGGGGGGGGGGGTAAAGCAGAAGTGTGACACTTTGTGACAAAAGGGGAGGGAGGTTAGAAATGTTGAAAAAAAGTGACGTTATTTTGGGACAGACCCTAATATATAATTCTTGCAGAAATTAAAAAAGCTTGCAGAATTTAATTTTTAAATACAATAGTTTAAATTATTTATTGCCGGAAGGGAGCATTTTTCTTAAAGATAATCTGAATTTTATATTTATTTCCGAACTATCTTGTTTTAATATTATAGAAAGTAATAAGTAAAAGCAATTATAAGCTCTAGATATTATAGAAAGTAAGTAATAAAAGCAAAATGTTAACATTTTGGTGGAAATAATAATTATAATAGAAGTAATACAGTATTTTTCAGAAGAATGTTGCAAATACTACATTGCATACATGTGTTTCGGTCTGTCAGGAATCCCGTATGCCATGCTTCTGCACACGAAACGATAGTCCTTATCGTTTTTTCCGAAGCTTTTTTTTTCAATGAAAAATGGGTTCTTTGTAGCAAGATGTAAAGGGGAAAAATATAAATCACTTTAAAAAATATTTTTTATTTTCGATTATTTGAAGGAAATTTTTTAATAAGCCAAAAAAACTAGCTAAGTGTCTCCGAAAGTATGCCGTACCTTTTTCTGCAAAAAAAAAAAAAAAAGCTTACCAAAATATCATTTTTTTAAATCAAAAACTAGCTGTCGTGGCCGTCACGAAACTTTCTTCTATATCTATCTTATGAATTCCAGTTACAAAATAAAATACGTACTCGCCCGAATAATTGGAGACCTCTCCAATTTCCCAATTATCGTAATAACCCTGCAAATGCAGAATCAATGAGCGAAATTGGAAATCATTGCAAAAGCCTTGCTTAGATTAATTGTAAACATTTTATTTGTTAATAAAAAGAAATTGGCAACGGTTAAAAATTTCAAATCATTGAAAGTTTTCAGCTGTTTTGATAATTAAATAGCGTGAAAGCGATCTTTTAATGAATTAATTTTTCGCATTGTTGACTAAGCGCAAAAATCACCCCACCCTCTCCCTGGGGCGATTGGCGCCAAAATTTAATCGATGCTAGCTTCCATATTGGGTTAGTGTTATTCCAAATTTCATTCAAATCTCAGCAATATTTCCCGAGATACAGTAGGTGCAATGACAAAATAAGCACTTTTGATTGCTCCACCCCCTTTGAGATATTGACAATAGGGTCTACCTATGGACCAATTTTTGTTTGATTCCGCTGGTTACTTCCTGAGATATAGCAATCACCCCCGCGCAGAACACGTGCGATTGCGTCACCCACTTCAAGATATTGACACGCAAATTAAATCAGCACCTGTACTTTATAGGGTCTACCTATGGACCAATTTTCGTTTGATTCCGCCGGTTACTTCCTGAGATATAGCAATCACTCCCACGCAGAACACGTGCGATTGCTCCACCCCCCTTTGAGATATTGACACACAAATTGAATCAGCACCTGTACTTAGTAGGGTCTACCTATGGACCAATTTTCGTTTGATTCTGCCGATTACTTCCTGAGATATAGCAATCACCCACGCGCAGAACACGTGCGATTGCTCCACCCCCTTGGTGGAATTCACTAAAAAAAGTCAGGTGCACCAGTTCACATGCTGGTGGTACATATGTGCAAAAATTTTTGTTCGATTTCATGCAGTAGTTTTTGCTCTGGCGCTGCCATAAAAACTGGTCACACACATACAGACTCACGCACACATAGACAGACAGACATTTTCCAAAAATGGTCGAAATGGACTCAGCGCACCTCAAAACGTGCAAATCCGTCAAAATTCGATATTCGAAAATTTTCACGAAACCAATACTTTCTTCTATATATTAGATATAGAAGAAAGTAATAAAAAACAGAGAAATTGCAAAAAGTTCAGATACGTGTTTAGTTTTTCGTATTAAAAAGCATAAAATTTTTTTCGATTAGAAATTGTAATGAGTTTTTCTGTTGCCTTCAGGTAACAAAGGTAAATAAATAACAAAAGTAATAAAGACGTAGCTCCAAAACAGCTGTTTGCTGAGTTTTTAAACTCATTTTAAATGTGTTTATTTGCATTTTTGTACCCGTTGTTCCATTTTACTCATAACTTAGAAGTATTTGTTTATTGTATAAGCTCACCTCGTAGCAAATGAAAAAAAAAATAAGACAAATTTTATTTTTACTAACTCATATTTTCGTGAAATTTAGCATGGGATTGCAATTTGTGTGATTTGATAAATATGTACCTCTCAAAAAATGTATGGGAATTTAGTGCCAGTAATTTTTTCTGCCCTACCCATCTTCGAAAATTGAAATTCTTTTAAAATACTATTTATTTTTACCTACTCGTATGTTACATAATTATATGATTAAAATGTTTATTGCTGTATATATGCAACCATAATTAATCAGTATAAAACGTTTATGATTGGCTAAAGAGTAAAATTACCGCAATTATTTTCCTTCATTTCTTACGTAAAAAATAAACAAACGAAAAAAATTCATGCACGCATAGTTATAAGAATGCCTTTTCGTTCTCACTACAAGTACGGCTGTAGCTCGGAGCATCGAGCAGAAAGACGATTATTAAGATACTTGGAGAACAGTGAAATGATTTTAAAACACATACAAATGCAAATACCGTCTTAATAATTACCAAAGAGGGTATAGTTAAAGGTAAGCATTGCGTCGCATGTATAAAATAAAAACTAATTACTTCACTAAAACTATTCCTGTAATTGCAAAACTAATCCAATGAGAGGACTGTCTCATTTCAAAAAACTGCCGTTGGTTGAAACTTAAGTCTATGTTAAAACAGATACAGTTGTTTTTAAGTAAAAGCAAACAATTATAAACATAACTAGTTGTGCTTTGAGCTCATTTATATACGTAGTAAAACAAGAAACAACTAACTTTTATTCAACTTTATATGGGATAGGTTCGTGTTATGAAAATCTTACATTCGTGTCAGTAAACACGTGTTTAAATAAAACAAAGTAAAAGCCATTAAGAAAGAAGCACTAAATTATGACCCTTAATGGAAAAATTTTAAGAATTGTATAATTCCTTATTTTTTAAAAAGTTTATGTGTAATTTGAAAGGTGAATTTTCAACTGAAAAAAAAAAAACCCCTAATGTTTCATTTATTTAAATGCTTCTACTCTGTTGTTTCTTATAACATACCATAACATAATTGTATTTAATAAATTTGAGAAACTCATTACGAAATGAAGCAATTTTGCTGAGCAACTTATGTTACAGTTACCTTGATGTTAGTGTTATAACTGAATGTTCCACCAAATAAATTAAAACGTTAGGTACAAAAGGTCATTTTACGAAACCTCTCAAGGTACAATAAGCATTACAGCATCTCGTTAAATAAGTTGGAAGTTATAAAATTCTCGAACTGTTTATAACGGTTGCTTTTGCTTCCCATTTTCATAATAATCGACATTTAAAAATAGTTTACAAGGTTTTTGGCTGATCAAAAAACATGTTTTTATAACTGACAAGTAAACTTAACCTTGTAAGAAAACCATTCCTTTTTCACATAAAATATAAAGCATTAAAATACTGTTATTAATTAAATGCCTTGACAGACTGAAAAATTATCATACGAAAAAGGAAAAATACAGCAGGAGATATATTTATTTTTTATTATTACTTAAAATCAGGGACTGATACTGACTACCAGTTTATTGGTTGGGTGTCATGCTGAAATATGTAGGGTTTTCAGTATGAAAATTGTCTGAAACTGCTTGGGTGTCAATCAAAAGCCTAAAATTAGCTAAGATTAATTATTCTAATAGGGTATTTAAGTATCTAATACATTTCAAAAGTAATGAAAAAAGTAGTGTTTTAAACATTTACTTTTAAAAATAATTGATGAATTCAAAAGATTACTGTAATTGTTTGGATTTAATTTACAAAATATTTGAACATACAGTGGATGAATAATATTGTCAATGTTTTAGGAGGAGGGGATCATGACCCCCATGGCCCTCCCCTTGCATCCACTCTTGTGTTACTTAAAGGTTAGACTAAATCAGAACTTCATGTTTTGAAACATAATGTATCTCTCCCCTTTTACCACAAGTCCAAAATTTTAATGCAAGATATTATTAAAATTGGCACCTATATTTGACTCGTAAAATAATGCTGTGAAATGAAACTGCCCAAAAACACATGACGAGATAATTAAGAAAAGGTTAGCCGTTTGTTTATCCAGCACCTTTAATATAACGAAAGTTGTAAGACATTTAGTAAAAGAAGCAGAGTTCCAAAATGTGAAATATTTTTCAAAATAGGACTGTTGATTTATGATAATAATCTGTAAGACACGTGAAACTTCCCTTTTCTACTTGTTGCTTTAACAGAACAGTAATATTAGGCAACATTTTTTTCCTCTAAATATTCTTTCTTATCACAACTACTTTCATTGTTACAATGTAGGAATTTTCGTTATAAAAGCTTCTGATGATTAGAACAATTCTTTAGGTTATTAAAAATGTTTTTTTATCATCAGAAATGGTTTTATAAATTAATATTAACTTAGAAGTGTTTTACATCAACTAAGTTTTAGTTTTTTTGATTGAAGGTAGACTTTAGCAAACAAATGTATATCATAAAAATTGCTAAAATTTTTTTATGGAAAAAAAAAAACGCTGCACCGAGCCGTAACAGTAGGAACTATCAGAAAAGCTATTTTATTTATTTATTTATTTTTTAAAAATAAATACATCATTTTTTAAGTTTCAAAAATCCAATGTGTACGGTTGAAATGGGAAATGAAAACGGTACAAAGGAATTTAAGATAACATTAATCTTCAATCAACGAAATTTTCTCTATGCGGCAGATTCAAGTCAAATGTAATTTTTTTACAGATTTTAGTTTTGTTATTTTCGTCAGATAGACAATTTTCTTCTGTTGAAGGAAAAAAAAAAAAGCTCCTTGTACTTCGAAGTACGTTTATACATCAAAACATACAAAGTGTTGAATTAGTTCACTTGCACAATTGCCGGCGTCATATTTATTTCCGAAGGGTCGCTTCACTCCAACAACAGTATCACCGTAAGAAATAAATATTTACAGGAAGAAATGCGTCACGACCGGTTCTTTTTGGCGACGCACTTAAGGATGAAGTACACGTAAAGAAGAATCTTAAGGGGAATCTTTAATCATTAGTGCATCAATAAAAATAAAAACTGAATTTTACTTACTAAATGTAATTTTTAAAGTTGCGTTTATAGTTGCAATAATTTATGTGTTGGCAAGATAGGAGGGAAGCTTGAAAGGGGGACAGTGTGTTTAAGGAAAAGACAGTTTTTTTATTCCAAATTATCTGACCAACAATATTCTGATTCAACCATCTGTAACATAGTGTAAATTGTAGGCAACATGCCTTTGAATTACCTGCTGAGTTCGTCAAACTGATTTAGTTGCGTAACCACTCACCGTATCACGCTGTTTACACTCTGAGCTAACTCACCGGTGCCAAAGAAGATCATTAAATGCCGCTGCTCGTCACAACTTAAAATTGGTTATTTGACTACCGATACTCACAAAAGTGCTGACCGGCTATTATTTCAAAACAGAATAAAATATTGTTCAGCTTGGGGTATTTTGTGAAGTAGCTTTAAATATTGGAGTGGTAGGTGTTTTAATTTTATAATGCAATGCTTATTGAATCCGTTTTTGGGTTCATTTTACTCAGTTTGCAAAGCACTATTTTCTATTTCGTAACTTTTTTCAAATAACCAATAAATAAATTGTTAAATAAATAAATAATAGAACAAAAAACTAAAGTAAAAATAAATAAATGAAACATAATTAATTTTTTTTTAAAAAATCCAAGAATTCGTTTATTGCATGCTTGTTTACTCCATTATTTTAGAAATAATATCTTTGAGGAGAAAAGTAAAAAATATATATAGCAATGCTAAATTGCAGAAATTGTTTCTGAACTGTAGGCAACTTGTTTCAATTTTCAAGGAATCTCTTTTACAATGCAAAAGAGGAGCTTTTGGCTGTGAAGCCATTCGATTTTTTCAACATCTTTTAACTGAGAACCTAAACTAACCCAATGCACGGTGTTTTATTGAAATTTAATATTTAAACTGAATTTAGCATAAACGAAATTAGTGAATATCAGGGAAAATAATATTTTCGAATGATCAATATAAATTCAAGATAAAAGTCAGCCCAGAAAATCTTCTTTTTCTTTTTTTGATATTTTTAATTCTAAATTTACACAGGTGGCAAATATAAATATTTTCGGGAGAGGCACCAAAAAGCAAAATGTGCCTCCCAAAACCAATAATAAAAGCTCTCATTAGCTTACTTTAAATGCTTTAAACGAGCTCTTAAAGCCGATTAATCCCCTTAAAAGTGCTAAAATATTATATAATAATTTACTGTGAATGTGGACACAAAATATCTTTTTCAACAAGTTAAGCAAATTAAATGCTGAGGCATATAGATAATTTCACCACAGTAATATAACAGTGCACGGTATTACTTAGAAACATTGCCATAATGATTAAAACAAGAGGTTATTAAAATAGAAAATTCACTTTTTTCGATTAAAGAAGAATTTACGGAAAAATCACGATGTACTCTTTAATTTGAAGCGGGTTTTATGCACTCATACTGACCACCATCTGCAATATTATTCCTTCATCAAACTGCAATGATTTTATTTTTATGTAGTTTGTGTATGCCTGTGTGTGTGTCAGTTTTAAGAAATATTAAAAAAAAAATACTCATGTCTTGTGGAAATGAATTTAAGAATAGTTAATGCAGTAGATAAATTTATTTTCTCCTTTTGGAAGGGATACGGGTCTCCTGTACCCCATTCCCTTAAATCACCGTTGTAAATTCACTGTAAAAAATGAATGTTGCTTTTACAGTATAATACAGCTACTTTTATAGCATTAAACTGTAAAAGTTGCTAATTTTATAGTAATAAACTATCAAATTGCTCATTTTAACAGTACTAAACTGTAAAATTGCAAATTTTACAGTTTATTACCATGCATTTTACAGTTTTAATCTGGAACCTCTGCTGTCAATATTATACTGTTGTTTTTACAGTATAATACAGCTACATTTTACTGCAATAAACTGTAAAATCTCTAACTTTACAGTAAGAAATTGTAAAATTGCTAGTTTTACAGTTTGCTACTGTGCATTTTAGCTTTAAATTGGAACCTCCGCTGCCAGTATTATACTGTAAAAACAACAGTTAATTTTTTGTAGTGTTCAGTAAAAAAAAAAAGGCTGACCAAGTTTGGGGGAAAAAAGCGTAAGATTGATTGACTTCAATCTTCGAAAACCAAATGCAGACAGGGTTTTCTTATCCATGATGTCATTTACATTCGTGGTAAGGTGCATTAGCGTGGAGAGAGTGAAATTGCGTTCAGCCGCATCTTTGACCTTGATTCGAGGCATTATGATTGAGAAATATTTTCTCTTTGTGTTTTGTATATTAATGCATCATTATCGAAGAACGCAGTTGAAGCTATTGTAAGGGCAGATTAAGATGCTAATACATGTAATAATTGCACGTTGCGTTGTCTATCTGATTTGATAGGAAAGTTTTATCTGTTTTGGAAATTTGAATTGCGATTAGTTGGACGGAAATGTTTTTGGAAGTCATAAATCATTTTTATGATATTGTCATTAAAAAAAATCACAATATGTAATTGTTTCTGTAATATATGTATCATATGTAATGATATAATGTTTGATTGTAACGGACGTTAACTCAGAAAACAAATTCTGAAGAGCGCAAACCAGAAAACAAGGTCTCCAGCCATGCGAAAAACATCAGCAATTTTAGTTATTTTCATGTCTTTTCTGATAGTGATAGCCACTGGTGCAGCAAAAAGGAGGCGGAGGGAGTCAATTCCCCAAAATATTTGGTTTTCCCGTGAATTACTAATCCTAAAACGGTAATTCATTCACATGCAGAACAACCCTTCACCAGATGGTAAATTTTGATTGCGCTAGTGGTGATAGAAACTGGTCCCTGAGTGGTTCTCTGAAAACCTGACACGTTGTACTCGCAGTCTTCAAAAATAAAAATACTTCAAATTTTTTTCTGAGTCTTTATGAGAAGTTTTATAATGCTGGTTAACAACGATTTCAAAAAATGTTAAATGAACTATTATAGTTTTTTCTAGGGTAATTTTTGAAGTAATAAAATTGTTATTTGTTTTACATCTCAGCTAAATTATACCTAACGAAAATAGTTTTTCAAAAATGTCCAGAGGAGTGACTGCAAATATTTTACACTTCTCAGTCTTGAATTTCAAATTTATGAATATCAGGCAAATCAGAACTACAAAATACTCTGAGGATCTAGCAAAATGGTGAGAAAAAACAACGCTACTATACAGTAGATTCAAAAATTTTCATTTAACCTTTAGTAATTGAATTTATTCTCAGGTTAGAGGAGTGACATGAAAACCTTAAGACAAATTTCAAAATTGTCCTAAACCTTGATTATTTAAGTAATTAAATAAATATTACACTTTAAATGTGCATAATTTAATACTAAAAATTAAATTTGTGGAGTGTTGATCTAAACGTTTTTATGATTTTAGTATTTCTGAAAAATAATTCTCAGGCTATTCAAAAATTTCCTCAGGGAAAAAATGAGAAGTTAGGGCCCTGCTCCACATTGACGTAAAGCAGAAAAATAAGGCAGAAACGTAAAATGGATTAGTGTTCCTATGGAAAGTACCCGGATTTTCGGTTTCTGCCTCCGGTTTCGGTCGCGTTTTCTGCTGATGTGGAGCAGGGCCCTTACTGTTTTCATATGAATGAATATACATTGGGAAAATTGTTTGTAACAATTATAAAAAATGTGGATCAAACAATTCTTGTGGCATTCTTCATATACACAATACTCTTGTTAAGATTTTGGAGAGTCACCCCTTATGAGACGTGATAAACTAGCACTTAATAATGCAGAGAGAAACAGAAACAGTCTACAGTTTCACGTGCTTTAAATTTCATGATTCAGCGTATGATCGGGATCGCGCTTTTGGTGGCAAGTTAGTTTGTAGTTTATTGGTTTTAAATTGGTGGGTATTGAGATTTTTTTGAGCGTACGAGTGGAACGGACTTGAAATATACATTTTTCAAAGACATTTTAACTGTCAAAGTGAATCCACAGTAACAGACGTACCAATTTTTCATGAAACAGCCAACAGAGACTTCAAATATATTATACAGTACACTTCCGATGATCCGCGGAATTGGGTGGCATGGGTATCGCGGATAACGAAAATTGCGGATAATCCGAGAAAAGCATTACACAAGAGGTAAAAAAGATTAAAAAATGTCTTTTGTTTAAAAATAATTGCATTACATTTGAAACGTGATATATACAAACAGTGACGATAGGTACAGCATAAAAATTATTTGTATTTGAGGTTTTCAAGCATATAAAATCTGTAAGTGGTACTTACGATAACGGCCAGTTAAAATAATTTATTGGATGAAGTACACTGCACTCTTGGGTGAGAAATGATTGGAAAAAACAAAATTTAAATTCGTGTTTTTTCGAAAAAAGCCAGTTAGTTGTATTTGTTTCTTGCTACGAAATTCATGCTCTATGAGAGTAAAGTTAACTAAGCATTTTTTCACCGAGACCCTCGCGAATTATCCGCTCATCAGATAATCCACTCGCAGCTAATCGAGAGTGTACTGTATGTTTGTTTCGTTGTATGAATGTTATGAAAAACAAGGACGCTACTTTTGTATAATGCAGTTAAATATTGAAAATTTAAAGAAACAATATTCAAATAGTATTGTTTTCTCAGCAATGGACGTATCTAATTCTTGAAAAGCGTCTGTTAATGCATCAACGACATAAATTTATATTAATTCTGGAAATATTCAAACTTTAGTTGTAGCATGAAAGAGAGGAAAAGTGACGACGTTTTAAACTACGTTTTACCATGCTTCAAATACAAAATTATTAAGCCCACCAAAATTTCTGTCCATTTTGAAACATCTTATCAAACACGTAACTGTGTTGTAAGCTTAATATTTTGTTATAAATCAAAACTTGGGAGAGGTTTATGATGAGTTTTATGACTAGTTAATGCTATCGGTAGTTTCTTCTTGATTATTTTTGTGGTTTTTTTTTTAAATCTGCGTAGCAGAGTGTTAAAAAAAAAAAAAATTGTGCTTCTTCTGGGAGAATATCCTTTATTGCAGCGCCACCTATTTAACAATATTTTGTTCCTAAGCAAATAGTTGATTGCAGCCAAAAAATAAATATATCTAACGATCAACGAAAAAATAATGTAAATTATTTTCAAAATTTGATACATATATTGCAGAGCAGTATTTAAGGGGTGGGTTTGTAGCGTTCAAACCCCCTTCGAAATTTTTCAAAACTGCTTTTCATAGTTTCTCACTAAACAAACTATTATCGCTATTTTATTTTAATTTTTTAATTACTTTGAAACTGCATTTGAAAAATGAAATTATCATATTTGTACAAATTAAGTGTTTTATCTGAAGTATTTATTTTTATTGTAATTATTGCAAACATATCTTAGCAATAAACCTTTCTCTTCAAAATTTCAATACCACTAAAAGAAACTCTAAAATTCTTCAAATTTGTGATTACTAAACTCTATATTTAACATATCTTATAAGTGTCGTGAGATAGAAATTTTTAAAGTACTCCTTCGAATGCACGTCTGTGAGTAAACTCATCTATTCAATTTTTTTTCCTTCATTGAAAACATGTGTCATTTTTTTTTTTTTTTTTTACAGTTTTCAATTTTCATGTTAACATTCTTTTAACATCTATTGTAACTAAAATCAACAGAATACAGAACATGAAAGCAAATTTTATGGACTTTATAGATTTTACGAGAAATAGGTTTGGTAAAACCCTTCCCGAAACTAACGTCTGGTTACGGCCCTGACGTATTGTATCATTCGTGGTTTTTCAGAAATATTTATCATTATAATAAAATGATAAAATTCTTTCAATTATTATTTTAATTGAGTATGGGTGCTTTGAAAGAACGTTTTTTTAATATCCAATTTCAAATAGTGCGAAACGGTTGCCATTTTCATTATGTTTCATTATGCAAAGTTTTAAAGATCTGAGTTAATATCTTCAGCCGATATCTTAAAGTCGCTTATTGTACAAAATTTGTTATTTTTCAATATATTTTTTTAAAGTAAGAAATTGGAACCCTTTGTTCTAATCATACCAAAAATTTACTACATGATATTCTTAGAGTGTGTGCGAATTTTTATTCATGTGGGTCAATGGATTTAGTTACTTCTGGAACAGTTCATTGTACTAAATTCGTTATCGTTTTTTCAATACTTTTTATTTTTTTTGAATGAGAAATTACAATCCTAAAGTCCAATAGTTCCGAAAAGTTGCCATATGGTATCCTTGAGCGGGTGAAAACCTTCAGCTTTTTGTTTCTGAAGACTATCGTTAAAAAATATTGAACAAAAAAAAGCATAAAATTTCCGATTTTTGTATAAAGAACGGCTTCAGAGGTAACTGAAATCATTGACACAGATAAATAAAATTTTCTACACCCTCTAAGAATACCAAATGCAAACTTTTTGGCACTATTAGAGCTAATGAGTCCAATACCTGAATTAAAAAAAAGGCGAATAATTATAATGGCGATTTAAAAAAAATCTATGGAAGAAATATATTAGCTAAATTGTTTCAAAGCAGCCACTTTGATGACTTTTTAATTTTTTACTTATCTATTTCATCAGATTAGAAAGGTAAATATTGTTTTCAGAAATCAGCTTTAAATGTTAACCCTTTAAGCGGTCAATTATTTTACCAGAAATGCTTCCAAAAAAGGCATATTTTTTTTTATTGCATATAGTTAAGTACCATACTTAACAGAAGAAGAATATTAAGAATTTTCTAATTTTTTTTTTCGTTTTCAATGCTTTTACAACAATTTTTATTTTACAATTTTGGTCACAAAACCCCGAAATATTTGCTTTTTTCAAGTACATTCTGCATGCAGTAATGAATGGTTTACAAATTATTCAAAAATTTCTCTCACACTCACTGTGAATTTTGAGGTTTACAATTTTCCGAACAGTTCGGGCAAACCAGAAAAGGAAATCTGAAAATATCGATGCCGGTACGGCGTACGGGCAAACCAGATGAGGCCAATTTCGGGTAGCACGTACAGCGTACGGGCAAACTGCTTAAAGGGTTAAACAGGTATGTTTGGCATAATTAAGAGAATATTAAACACAATCTATAGAAAGCCAATGTTATTGTACGGGAAAGCAGGCTCGTTTGGCTCTAAACAGAGCTTCTTGCAGAATGCAATCTATAGATTTTACTCTGGAAAATACAGTACAAATATGCATTCTCTAGAAAATTACGTTTTTTTCACTTTAGGAATTAAGCACAGGAATGTGGTGCAAAGTAAAATAGTTAAGATCACGAACCTGTTACAAAATTAACAAATTGGAAATTTGTTCAAAAAATTCACTGTATCGAAAGAAGAAATCATGTATTTTGTAATATAACTATCGTTGAAATGTTATTTCTCATTTTTGGCAGTTTATTTGCAACTTCAAAAAAAAAAGGTAGAAATTATTCACCTCAAAAAGTAAACAATAGCATTTTTTGAAATGAAACATTTTCTATTTCAAGAGTTACAGTGATTTTCAACAAATGAAAGTTCAAATAAATAAATAAATGAAATACTAATAAAAAAATAAATGAATTAATTAATATATGAGAAAAATAAATGAGTGAACAAAATAGAGAATGTTTTATAAAATAAGTGAATGAATGAATACATAAGGGAATTAAAACGTAAAATAATGTGACTAAAGTAAAAAAGGACGAAATAAGTACTTGATTTAGTAACTGAATGCATAAACAAACGAAACGAGCTATTTCACTTTCTTAGGCCGAGAAATTGTCAGATGCATTGATGAAACATGACAGAATACTGCATTTTTTTAAAGAGAAATTTGCTGATTATATTTTTGTGCATAGAAAATGTAATGATCAACTTAGAATTAATGTATTTAATTAAACTTGTTTCTGGTAATGTGATAAAAAGTCCTGCAAAGAAATCTGCGATTCGGAAAAAAAGAGAGAGAGAGAGAGATCTTTATATGCGAGGAAAGTTAGTTAAAATAGAAAAGAAAAAGTTAGTTCCTAACACAAACACTAAACATATGTTTTCACTTGTTGCACTAAAAATTTAGGAATATTTTTTTTTCTGGAAAAAAAAAGAGAAAGAGAGAGAAAGAAATGACATTTGACGGAAGAGAAGGAAACTAATTTTATCAGAATTAATATTTACTTATATACGCCGGCGAAATTTAAAAACAATGTGTTTAACAGATTTAATTTTCTTCCCAACAACAAGAAAAAGTTATACCACAGTACAATACATAAAATATACTTTTTTTAGCTGCTCTAAAAAAAAAAAACAAAAGTTATTTTTCTTTCCTGCAAAAAAAAAAAAAAAAAAAAGGGAAAAGAAAAAAAAAGGAGAGCGAACTTTATCCAAATATTTCGCCGGTTAGACCAATTAAAAACAACGTGCGTTGAAAAGAAACATTTCTTTTCCTTATATATTTTAAACCATAAAGAGCAGGATCACGAATAAAAGTTACAGTCCAGATTCAATTTTAGTTTTACGCGCTAGAAAAAAAAATATTTTTTATGTTCGAGAATTTTTTTTTTCATTTGAAAAGTCATGACTTTATAAAAAAAATCGCAAAACTTACCTGAGGTTGAGCATCCATTGTAGCACTCTTTTACTGTCAGACAGAACGATTCCGTGTTAGGTGTGTGTGGGGGGAAACGCGGGAAAAAAGGCCCTACTGACCCGTTTCTTGTCGCGAACGCCCCCGCGCGGCAGTCGCGAGAAACATTTGTGGTAATTATAATAACTCAGGGACTGTTACCAAATGATTTCCCGTTCATTCTTGGGACTCAACCAAGGCGAAGAACGTCTTTAAGAATTACCGTTAATAAAGTTTTTATGTTGCTTGCTTTGTTTAAAGTGAGATTATTTCTTGCTGTAATGCTTTAAAAAGAGTCAGGAATCGAAGAGGAAAAGTAAAGAACTAATTAAAGCTAAGAGAGACAGAAGTGAAACAACAACAAAAAAAACGTGCTCTCAACATTTTGTACTCGATCTTTTTTTACTGTATTCTGGCATTGCAGTTGTAGTATTAAGTTAAGAGTTAAGAGTCATTTTTTTAAAAAGTCGGACACTTTTGATAGTTGATGTCTTCAATTTTCCTAAAAATTTCAGGTTGTGTTTGGAATACTATAATAAGAAAAAGTGAAGTTTCTTTTTTTGAAAATCTGATTTGTTTGTCCTTGAGTAGAGGATAAAGTTTAAGGTTATGAATATATCGCATTAAATGTATGATCGCTTTTTGCTCCAAAAGCAATGAGTGACCCATGCCAATTTTTTTAAATATGGA